>JARHVA010004449.1:1287500-1315000 GCA_037957365.1 Torreya grandis | reverse complement strand
TCAACCCCTTAGGTTGTCACATATAACCTCTAAAAAGTTATGAAAATGTACCTAAATAAGTAGGAACATAGATGACCAAATTTAAATTTTTTATACAATCATTTTGGCATAAATGAGATCTCAATCAAAGTTATAGATAAAAAATTATAGTCTCCAGAAGTTTAGTCTCTACATCATTCTCCTCTAGTTGAAAACAACTCTACTCCTACTAGTTGAAAAACTATCATTTATTTTTTTCAAATTTTCAACTCCCATTATTAAATCTAAGTTTTGTCTTTTTTTTAATTCCTTCCCATAGTAACAAACACCTTAAATAACTTCCTTGTCTTATGTGCACTATCTTCTTACCCAAAACCTATTATATCTTTTCTTTATTTTTCTCTAGTACTACTTATTTCTAATCTATATATTAATCTTCCCAATAGCCATATTCTCTATGGAATTCATATAAATTTCAGACACTAAATATTAAAAATATATAAATTAGTTTAATATAATAACTTATAAAATTAGTTCACCTAGGGATACCTAATGACAATGTGATTATAAGAACTAGTGAACATACTCATATTGAAGATTAGATGTAATATCGAAATGGTTGTAGTCCCATGGTGACAATGATGCTTGCTTATATATAGCAACCATGGTAAAAATCTCTCTAGAAACCTAAAAAAAATAATCAAGTAATTAAAGGTAGGATCATTATTTAGGTGATTTTTATAGAGTGGATGCTTCTTACTCGTGGTTTATTAGCCAAAAGAACTCATTGATTTAGATTTATGATTATTTAGCATTGTAAATATACTATATATTTATTTCCAAAATATAAATAGAGATACCAAAATTAGATATAACTCAGTGATTACATGTAATGTCTTCAAGCATATTAAAAAATAAAGACATAAAGAGAGATGATTTCACTGATTAGGGAGTGAAGAGGGATGATGAAGGATAATGAGGGCTGATTAGGGAAAATGAAGGATAATTAGGGACTATGAAGGTGTGGATAGGTACTATGAGGGATGATGAGGGCCAATTAGGGATTAATTATAGATGGTTAGGGATGATAAGGGCCAATGTCATCATTTTCAAGATAATCCATCATAAATTAAAAGATAGAGATTCTCAAATATATAGGGAAAACTAGCTCTTGACCATACACCAAATGGTGTCAAGTACCTAGGGAAGACTTGATTCTATAGTTATCAAACCAAAGTGCAAAATTAAACATGTTATGCCAATCCTACAGATTCTTGTCCAAGATTTTATTCATCAGATCAAGTAAATTCTTATTTGTAGTTTAACAAAATCAATACCTTGTGGATCAAAATTAAAGGATAGATTAATTATTATGTTATTATTATATGTCCACTTTATGAATTACAAGGAATAGAATGCAGGACCATTATCACATACCAAAGTAAATGACATTGGAAACTTGGTGGTGATATGTTCCACAAGGAAGCTGATTACCACTTTCATTGTGTAATTTTTGAATGCTTGATCCTCAGTCTAGTGAGTACAATAGTTAGTTACCATAAAGATAAACTTATTTTCAGTCAATGAATTAGAATTGATATCCCCAACAAAGTTATTGAACCTGATTACTATCAAGACAAGAAAATAACTATAGGCTAATATTTTAAAACCATAACATGTATTGATTTGTATTGAATGAATGGAATAATTAAAAACCATGCATAAATAAGCCTTAACTCAGAATTAGAGTTGACATTCAAAAATTTGGAACTCCAAAATTAATAAAAATTGATATGTTATTTCTAATAAGTGTTATTTTTATTATGTTTTGAATGAAAACATACACATATCTAAAAATATATAAAATTAAATTAAACCCTAAAATTAACCTATCAGATGAATATTGATGGAATTTCAAGTCTAGTTACATATATATATATATATATATATATATATATATATATATATATATATATAATTTTTTTAATTTAGAAAATACCAAAAATAATATTAAAATGCAATTTGACACCCTCATATGGTCACATATAACATTAAAATATCACAAAAATGTCCATAATTTGATGGGATGTGTTATCAATGCACCAAACATGTATAGATAGTCATTTTTGTGAAAATATGGGCTCAAATAGAGCTATAGATCAAAGTTTATAGCCTCTATAACTTTTCCTTCTTTTTTTACATCATTTTCCTCTTTTTGAAAACAGCGTAGCTCCTATGGTTTTATCTAACACTACTACTGCCATTTATTCTTATTAGTATTATTCAACTCCTATTCTATAATCCAAGTGTTCTCTTCCTTTTGTAATGTTTTTTCTATACGAGGTACTTGTCATATTTTCCTTACCTTGTGTTTATTGTCCTCGTATCTATAAATTGCACTATCTTTTATTTCTTCTTATTTGGTAACTATTGATAGCAATATATTTTTTCATGTTATTCACTTTCACCATACTATGCATAGAATCATATAAATATAAAATGTTATATATTGGATGGATATCAATATTCTATGTTAAACTCACCTCATAAGCATCATCATTGATTTTCTTCACAGTTTTACATGGTCTAATTTTCTTTTACTTTGACATAAAATATGTGCCTTTTAGAAATATCTCCTTCCTTATGTAAATCATCACTAAATCTTCTTTTTTAAAATATTTTTTACCCTATACTAATATTTTTTGCTTCTTTATACTTTTCATTACTTTACTACAAATTTCTTCTTACTTCTTATTATAAGTGTTTTATATGTTCTACAAATGATTTTGAATCATTAGTAACTCATTTTGAAATTGAAAAATATACCAAATCTTAAAAAAATCATAGGATTTCTTCCATAAACAATTCAAAATGCTGATTTTCCTATTGATCTATTCACTGAAATACTATATACAAACATAGCTTGTGGTAAATGCAAGTCTCATTGCTTGGGCTTTTTTGAATATATGTATCTTAATAAATTTACCAAGATCCTACTTACAACATCTATCCTTCCACCTTTTTGGTGTGGTATGCACTGTCGTATTGTATCTCAATCCCCATTTTCTTCCATAAAATCCTCCAAAAATGACTTAAAATTTTTGTGTCCCTATCTGATGTAATATTTTTTGAACACTGTACAATCTCATAATATCCTCAAAAAATAGTTCTAAAACTCTAATGATGTAATTGGTTTTATTACATGCAATAAAATTAACCATCTTAGAAAACCTGTAAACAACATCAAAATCTTATGTATAGGGTTTATACAATAAAATCACTAGTTTAGAAGCAAATTTTTGAGTCTTATGTATAAGATTTATACACAATCTATGGGAATAAATTTATCTCTCAACTTATTATCCATATTTTCTCATGATTTGATCTTCTCTTTATCTTTTTTCTATCTTTATTTCTATAGCTGATCCCACAAAATCATTAAATGACCCTTAAATTTTGTGCATGTAATCTTTACCTTATTTTCTTATTTCATAGTTCTCCATTCAAAAAAGTTCTCTATTCAATTCATGAAATCTATCAAATCCTCTAGGTTTATATTTCCTCCATTCCTACCTTATAAATCTCTAAGCATCCTCTCTTCCATTGATGGTGGTGATTCTTATTTTTCCTCCTTTGACATAATTTCCTCTTCATGATATGTCACCCTCGACATTATTTTATTCTTTCCTTTTTTATTCATTCTCAATCATCTATGTTAACTATAAATGATTCCTCATTATTCTCTCACCATCTATTACACCCCAATGATTAGAACTTGCTCTGATACAAAATAATGAACTTGATTACTATAAAGATAAGAAATTACAAATAGACTCAGTTTTTGAAACTATAACCTTTATTAATTTGTATTGAATAATTTAAATAATTACAATCCATGCATAAATAATCCCCAACACATAATTGCAGATGCCATGAAAAATATTGAAACTCTAAAATTAATAAAAATTGACCTATTATTTTTAGTATTTGTTATTTTTAGAAAGTTTTGCATGTAACCAACCATGTGTAGCTCTAAAAATATCAAACAAATAAACTAAATACTAATATTAACCTATTAGATGAATATCAACTGAAATTCAATCTTACTTACAAAAATAATACAATTTTTAAATTTAGAAATCTACCAAAAATAATATTAAATTGTAATTACAGACCCTCAAATGGTAACATATACCCTCAAAAAGATATTAAAAAACTTCCATAACTAGATAGGCTAGGTTATTTCTACATAAAAAAAAATTGAGTCAGTCATTTTTGTGCAAAGATGGGCTCAAAAAGAGTTAAATATCAAAATTTATGGCCTATGGAAGTTCAACCTTTTTTTTTCATCAAATGTCTAGTGCCCATATTGTAAAAACCTAAACCTAAATAACGGGTTGAAAACACAAAACAAGGAAATTTTCTCTATGTTATAATTTGACTATTATGGTAGATTTTCACATGCATGAGCATCCTCGAAAACATGTGGCCAGTAGTTACTTACCTAGAAGATTTGGTGGGATCTAGTATTCCCTAAACCATGGCCACTTTCATATTTTTCATGAAAATATTTAAACAATTCATCTAATTCAATTCTATTAAGATATTTTATGTAAATATGCCAATGACTATTTTTATATAAATACCTGGTTTTATCATGAAATTGTTGATCTTTAAGTGTAATGATATTATTTGAATGGATTTCAAGTAATTTGGGCCATTTTTATTCAATAAGTAATAGATTATGTATTAATACAACTCATCATTACTGATGGAATGCACTATTTACTATTGACATATAATCTAATAATCAACTTCAGCCATAATTTTACTAAGTACTTGAACTCTTATTATTTTCATCAACTGAATGTCTAGATCAAATTCATGTAAAAGAGTCATACACTTACCTCTACGTTCACCTACCTCATTTAACATCAACATTATGTTTAAAATAGGATTAGGTATAATGGAAAACATTTTTCTACTAAAAATATAATGTCTAAATTTTTTAATTACTTTGATGAAACAAAATGCTTGTTTATCAATGGTAGAATACATGAGTTCAAAATTTATTTGCGGAGAGCTCATAAAATGAATTGGTCTCTCATATCCAATTTTTTTTCTCTAAGTTATAAAAACATAACCTAAATTTTATGAGGAAAATAAATAAATGTAGAAGTGATGTTTATAATATGGACTAATTAACACTTGGGTTTTCATAATTGATTTATTAATTTTATAAAATATAGCTTGTACTTCACTATTCCATTCAATCATAGCATCCTTTTTTAGCATGTTGTTTAATGGTATAACTATATCAACAAAAATTAAAATGATCTACATATGAAATTGATTTTACTAAAGAGTGACTTTAACTCATTTTTGATACTAGGAAAGAAAATTTTCAAAAAACAATCTACCCAATCCAAATCTATGGATATGCCTATTTTGAAAATAACATTTCCAAATAACTTGCCTTCAATAACTCCAAATATACACTTATTTCAGTTCAATGAGATACCTTGTTCCCTAAACCTTTGTAATATCATTTTCAAGTCTTTCAAATGATCACTTTATTTCTTACAAAAGATGTTTAGATCATCCTTATAAATAATAATACACTTACCAATTAGATCCTTTAATGCAATGTCCATAGTACATTGAAATGTAGGACCTGGATTGATTAAAACAAATAGCATTCTATTGTATGCGAATGTCCCCTAATTTTTGGTGACATCTATTTTTATTTTTTTCTCAGAGTTTAACAATAATTAGTTTTAACCATATTATCCATCTAAAAAAGACTTCATTTTTAAACCATTCACAATATATAACATCTAGTCTAAATATGTCAATGGGTAGTTATCTTTATTTGAATATTTATTTAGATTCCTAAAATCCACACATGATCATATCTCTCCACTCTTTTTATGCATGGGAACAAGGTTTTCCACCCATTTAGAGTGCCTAATAGGAAAAACAATCTCAGTTTACAATAAATTTTGTACTTCATTGAATATTAAATGTTATATCAAAGGATTTACATGCCTCTATATCTAATGGAAACGTTTATCTCTAATTTAGAGAGGAATGGTATAAGTGAGGATTAAAGTGTCAAATACATTAAAATCCTCATAAATTTAGGCTACAATATTCTTGTCAGCTCCCAAATCTTGTGCAAATTCATGCTTCTCTATTTCAGTACAAGTTGTGTATAAGAGCACTTTATTTGAATCATTTACATTCTAAATATTAAATGTCTCATGAATCATACCTTTGGAAATGGATTCCTTACCTCTCTCATGTTTATAGTACATTTCAAATAACTTTCCAAAGAGACCATACCTTTTGAGATGTTTTTTGATTTCAAGTTTATCACACCTTCTTCATCTATCCCAAAGTCATCTCTATTAGCCTCATATATAATCTAAAATTGAAATACATATATTCTCATGATAAATTAAATAATATTATTATCATCATTACAAACTTGAAAATTTCTAATATGATTTGGGATGGAAGGAATGGAAATTAATTCTATTTAAAACCTCTTCAAGTGAGAATTAACAATTGGATATAAATTACTTATTTTTGTTTCTAAAATGTGTGTTATGTGATTATTCCTAGGAGGCATTATTTATATTCTAAATACATGAATTTCCTCTATAAAAAATCATACTCTATTATGATACCTTGACAAATGTTTTTCATTATAAGCATAGTGGATTATAACTTTCTTAACCACAAATTTTGAATAGCCTAACACATTTATATATTTGAATTTCTTCTTGAAATCTAACTTAAGTCCATGAATCAATGTTTCATATTCAACAACATTATTTATGCAAGAAAAATAAAACTTGAATGCATAAAAATAATCCTCCCCCTTTGGATTGATAATTTCAATTCCATCACCAAAACCTTTATTGGATTTGGAACCATTAAACTTTAATAGAAATAACTAACTATCCTTTATTTTCTATTATTTTTAAGATATGAGTGTTTTAGTAATTTTAGATTCATTATTTATACTTTTTATTCATTATTTATGCTGAGAGGAATGGTAGACTATAATACCTCAAAAAGTAAGGTTTAATATGATTTAAGTATCCAAATGTAGGGACACCAATACATAACAATACTACCTGAGTTCAATAGAATGAATCTTCTTCATTATTTTTTCTAGCTCCTCAATCCCATTTTCTAACTAAATACTTAGAACTTGTAAATTTTCTTATCTGCACAAAATGTTAACATTCATATTTTCATAAATTAGCTCATTAAAAAAATATTTTCTATCATTAGCATCAACACCATTGATATCCTCTTATGTCATTACTTGCTTAATAGGTGAAACAACACCAATGAACAAGAAATTATCAACATTGTTTGCAATAGTATTAACACCAAGATCAGATTCTTCATACAAAAAAGCATTGGTATTATTATAATAAATGATCCTCTTTATCTTAATATGATCTATAATATAATTCCATGGGAAGCACATATGTGAAAAATAGATCACCATATGTCCATTTAATGTCTTAGACAAATTTCTATATAAGAGCACACAATACACAATAGGGATATAAACTGCTTGAATATCAATGAACTATTTCACCCTAGGATCTAAATTTATTTTTAGGTAAATATGGTTCAACACACAAACCACTTTAACCTCTAATTTATCAACCTACATCACCTTCTTGTTTGACTTGGTCGGAGTCAATCCTAGCTTTTGACAAATTAAGAACGGCATCGCATTTATTCAATCACCTAAATATACCAAATAATTATGTTTTTTTAAAACCAAAAATAAAAATTATTATAAGTAAAATGGGAGTGTTAATATTTTATTTATAAAAATAAGCATGTGTATCTACTAATTTACTAATTTGTTTTCCTTTTGGAGGAGATAAATTTTTAAAAATAATTATTTTTTATTATACATTTATAGCAATTAAAACATGGATATATTATCTTTAGTTTTATTTAAGTATTATACTATGTTGTATATAAGTATGTTTTATTCTAGGGACTTATCAACTTGTAAGGGAGTGGCATTCTTCATTTATTATGAATATTTATAAGACCCTTTAAGTGGAAATTGATTATTTTTCAATTTTTGATCAGATATAATGTGGGTGTTATTTGGAGGAGTATATGTTTTCAAAGGTGATTAAAATTTGGTCCTAAACTTATAATTATTTCCTCTTTGAAATTTCCTAAAATCTTGAAACTTCATCTAAGTATCTTTTGGTTCATTTTCACTCTCACCTAGGAAATCACTAATTTCTAAAACTAAGGATGTACTTTATAGTTTTTACATTTCCTTTCAAAATATATTTAAGACTTCCATAAAATTAAAACAATAAATTTTAACATGATCCATTTTACTATATAATCTACACCAAGTGGGTAAGGTCAAATCGACCAAATTTATATAATTACCAACATCGTAGTTGGTATGCTTTACATTGTCATGAGGGAAAGGTACACTTCTATTGTAATGATTTTATTCCATTCGTGATATGTCATTTGGAAATTAAAAATTATATTTTGAGGAGGGTTATTCATATCTAGGATCAGAGGTATATGTCTATAGATCAATACATCATTGATCAATATTTTAGTTAACTACTATAAGTTTCCTATCTCAGGATTTACATTAGTATTCAGATTATTTCACATGCCATTTTATTGATTTGTGTTGGCTAAAGTAGGTATAGTATTAAATAATGTATGTACATGAGGTATTATTAGGTTATGAACCATAAAAAAATGTGTTTAATTTTTTTTTTAAAATGGTACTACTTATTAATTATGAATTGGACTAACATGATGCTTCATCTTGGGTGCAGGAACATAGTTGTTGTAAGGAGTGAAAAGAAGTTATTTATTACCTAACTATGGAAATATTTAACTTGAAAGAATAAACTGACTATAAGACATTTGATTGAAGTGGAATGGATTGTAAGTTATTTCTTGATTTAAGTATATAAATCCTAATATTGGGTTTATCACTGGTGTATTATGCATAAGTGCTTGATTAATCTCTAGGATTTGGTGGTATTCTCTTGATTTTCCTAAATATAGTAGTGGAACAATGCGATATCCTTATGGCATCATTTATTTCTCAATATTGAAGGATTAATTATAGGCTAAAGACAAATATTCAAGGGTTACATGATTTTTTCTAAGGAACATATATGTCATTGGGTTTAACACTGTTAATTAAGTTTGAATAGTAGCCATTTTCATTTGGGTATAGGGCTATTTCAAATTATTATACAACTTATGGAAATAGGTGTTAAATATACTCAATGGTTCATTTGGTTCTTGATGGGCAATAATAAAGTGATGATATATGATGGTAAGATCATTATGTACCCTAAAATGATTGACAAACACAATTATTAGATCATTGTAATAGGTGATGGATCTATTTGGAAAGATTATGCCACCTAATATAATGAATAAGGAAAAAATCAATAGCCACATCCTCATGATGGACTTTATTTCTTCTTATGGCATCTTTAAAATCTTGAATATGTTCTTTAGTAGTTTAAATCCCACCTTGCATAATTTTGGATACAAATTTTTGGGATTCTTTAGAGAATCATGAAACCCTATAAATGTTTACAAGTAAATTAACTCTACCAAGGAAAAAAATGGTAGGTTTATAGGGGTACTAAAATGATTTAAAAATGAACCTATATCGATAGGAGAACTATTGGTTGAATTAGTATATCTAATCTTAGATTTATCTTTGTTAGATCTATTTTTTCTATGCTTAGTTAGGTATAAAAATTCAAATTCACCCTTAATAGAATTTGACCTCATGATAATACTTATATTTTATGGCTTTGAATCCTGGATTTTCTCATTATACACAATGTTTCACCAGTACTAAAACCTTGGTTTCAAACCATAATTAATCATAAATCTTAAAATAATTCCATCCTAGGAATTATTTCTAGTGGCAATTTTTTGATAGGTTGTTTATCACACCAACTTAAGTAGGATGAAAATCCACCCAATCTCTCCTAAAAAGAGATAAAATCTTCCCAAGGTCTTTTAATATCAATTCTTAGGTTACATTGTAACCTACTAGCTAATTTCAAAGGTTTTCCATTTATAGGGGCATGTTTGGGATGATTCTTGAATAAATGAAAGGTAATGTTCGTAATGTGGATAAATTGCTTACAAAATTATAAATAATGAACTTAACATGAAAATATGGGTGATTTATTACATGTGTTCATTACATACACATATTTAAAAATTCATAAGAAATAATAAACATGGTTTACAATCAAGATAAACAGGTAAACACAGATTGCCAATTTGAATCTAATCTACCTACTCTAACAAATTTATTAAAAAATATATAAAAATAGAAGGAGAAAGAGATATGTGTAAGTCTATTTTGAAGTGAAGATAAGCCTGATACATTCAATTAGATGGCATTCATGAAATCAACCAATTATCTTACTAGTATGCACACAAGTATGAACAAAGATGATAAAAGAGTGTGAGGTATTCAAATATGAATAAATATGGATGAAATCACAATATACATACACAAACAATGAAAAATAGTGTTCACAACCTTTCAATTGATAATGAATAATTGTAAAAAAAAAAGCTTCATAACATCATTATTTGCAATAAAAACTAACTATGAATGTAAGAAATTACAAAAAAGTGTCTAATCTTCTATTATACTCACTAATGTAAAAACAACTTGCACCTAACTTAGTATAAATATTAGCCATATATATAGTTCAACCCATAGATGGAGACAAACCCTCCACTCATGAAGTCAGTGAAAATATTAAATACCCAAGTCAAGATCAAAGGCCCAAATTTGATGAATAAATAATCTTAAGGTAATGAATTTCAAGAAACTCCTCATTAAATTATAGTAATAACGAACTAGTGAAATTTTCTAATTGTCCACACACTTATCTTCATGATAGAAACACCTTCTTTGAATGCAACCTTTTTTCATTAAATGTTAGTAACAACGTGATATTGGGATAATAAATTATTCCAATTTACACATGTTCAACATAAATATCCCTCCTTTTAATATATTATAGTTCTATTAAATGTTGGGGTAAACTTAATCTTCAAGGTGTAAACAATCCTCTTGACAGTTTAACCATATTATTTATTATGATGATCACATCTGATTAAGGAATTTATTTATCTTTTTAGGCCCTTGACCGATTTGATCCTTATGTTGACACAATTATATAAATCAACTCACTATCTAATTTTCCTTGAACTCTATATTCCATGATCTTTCCTTCACTAGATGATAATATAGTTCATGACTACACGTATCTGATTGGGATCACAACCAAATTTTAGATATTGATAGCTTATACAAGCATGACGGTCATCAAATTTAGGATTTGATATCATATCATTTTTTTTGGATGTAAACATATCTATCCTAATAAATTCACACCATGTTTCCATTTTTCACTGCTTACAAAAGCCAAGTGCTCATGACTACTGGGATATTACTACATAGTGATTTTTTTGCTAAGTCACAACATGGATAAGCTTCAAAACCATCTTGACATTTTGTTTTATAGGGTGCATCATGATCTTCATAAGTGAGAAGATCATGTTCACCTATAGAGTCTACCATATGTTCAATTTATACTCAACATTATTTGGACTCGGGGATACTAGATTATGCCACATGGAATCATCTCATGGACCTAGAGGGTTATTGGGTAGATCTTTATCTAAGGCACTCAAGAGAAGTAAAACGCTACTATCTTGGAATATGGTAGCTTCTCATTCAATATGATCTTTTGGAAAAGGAACTATCCATTAGAATTTAAACAAAGCATATGTTAAATTTCAAATTCTATAAAAAAAAGACTTAGTCCAAAAGTTTGAAAGGAAAGGGGAAGATCTTAGAAAATTAATAATAAAAATGGGTTTTTTTCCAAATATAATTAGTTTAGTCTATTTAAAAGATAAATGAATAAGTGTAAAGATAATATATAATATAAACATAATAAATTTTAGGGCTTTTAATGGAGGAAATGGA
Organism: Torreya grandis; assembly: GCA_037957365.1. Lineage (NCBI taxonomy): Eukaryota > Viridiplantae > Streptophyta > Pinopsida > Cupressales > Taxaceae > Torreya > Torreya grandis. The sequence continues at coordinate 1,302,945 of JARHVA010004449.1, read as the reverse complement.
TCTAAAATCAAAATACATAAGAAAATTTAAATAGTTTGATCCAAAAGGAAAGCATCCTAATTCTTTGACAATGCTAATGAGCTAGATGGTCATCAAATTTAATATCATGCGTTACTAATATGGATGCCAACACATCCTCCAATTTCTATGGTCATGCCATGCGGTAGCAATTTTATCATTCCAGGCTTGATTGATCATCCTATTGAGCTAATTATTTTAAAAGGCCTAATGATGTGATTTTATGACACTTGTCAAGATATCACTCATCTGAGGCCTCATATAGGGATCACAGACATACAAACCATTCTAGAGATTACGGAAATAAAATATAACATGTGGCATTATTTTAGGTATCCAATATATTAACTACTAATCAAAAATATATGAACTACTCTATCAGCCTAGGTAAATGAGATTATGCCACATGGCATGAGCCCACGCATATTAAATATATCTGATCTATAAAGAAAATGGAGGGGCCTAAGAGAAATGGGGAAGATGAATTATTCCATGCATACTAAATTTAGGCATCCAAAAGATTCTATAAAAATGACTAAGTCCTAAAGAGGCTCGATAAAAAGGAGTGACAAGTCGTAGCTCTTTAATTGCTCTTGGACTCATGAGAAGGAAAGTGACCATTAGCCCATGGGTAAACCAAAATAACCTTTAGATTTTAAATTTAAACCTAATCACAAAAATTACTAAGACCAAAAGACAAAAACAAAGGTAAAATATGGTTAGATGTAAATGAATAAAGGAAGGTATTTTGCCAAATTTCAAGACAACCAATCCAATAGGAATAAAATAACGAAGCATGAACATGAAATCTATATGGAAAAAAAGCCATTTCACTTTGAAATAAAGGAATATTGGACCTCATTTCCCATGGAGAGGTCAGTAAAAAGTCTGAAATAGTTAAGCAATTTTCACAAATATAAAGTGAAATGGTCTAAAAATAGAAATTTCAAAACAATTTAGAACATGAATTGAAATAGACCAAGACATATTAGATTCATACAAGTTTAGATATTTTACATTTTAGAAATTGTATATTAATAGATCCTTAAATATAGTCACACTTCGACCAATTTTATAAGATAAAGATTTGTGTTTTAAACATTGTAAGAGTAGCAAAGAAAAATGAATCAAGATGATTGTAGTGTAATCTCAACGACTCTTTACAATCAAACCAAAAATTACTATAGGCCCACGACACAAACCTATCAAAAATAAAAGACTAGACTCCATACTAAAAAATTGGTTCCATGTTTGCAATGATAAAATTAGGGAATGTTGTGAAATAAAAAACATTATGTATATTATAACTTGAACAAATTATACAATTATTTAATTATGCCTTTATAGGTCTAGATTATTTTTTTCCTAGTCAAGTGTCTTGATTTTGAGGATGAAAATGAAGAGGATCTTGATTACACCAATGAATAATCTATGTATGGTAAAATATACATTGAACTAGACGATTCATCACACATATCTTGTTGGTTCCCAATTGTACACCTCTTGCATTCAAGCTTGCATACTTCAAAAGATGGAAAACCTAGATGATAAACCCAAATTATGTCATTATAGTCGATGTAGGGTTTAACATCTAGATGAACTAAATTCATACAATGACTGAAAGACATCAAAAAAGCATATGGTTAGTTCCCTACTACTTTTCGATCTACCTGAAACATGGTGAGAGGACCCATAGGGTAGCTTGATCATGAGGAGTGATACTATAGTTCAATTTCCATAGGAATTATTATCACACAAAAAAAATGACCAGAGCATAACCTAACTTACACAGTCCACTCGGGAAGAGTTACCATATAAACTGGGCAAATGCTTTCATATCAAACACAAGCTACTAAAGACAGATCATAGGGTGATTGAAATCTTCATTTCTAAATAAACTATTGATAACTAAGAGCTGAATGGAGGATCATAATGTTGAGCTACAAAGAAAAATTACAAACACATTCCAAATTTACAATATTTATGCATCTAAGAGCCAATAACACTTATAAATATCTAACATATATTACTTGCATAGGTAGGATAGGTAAGATGAGCTAGGTATATATAAAAGTGGGTTATGGTGGCTTTCAATACAACGATTTCCTTTAATTGTTGAGCTATCATTCATTCTAGGATGCATAAGACCAATAAACAAGGTAAAGAAAACTATCAAAAATAGTTTCCATTCATTGTTGCTAATACAATACAAGCATTCAAATTACCCTTGAAACCCCAAAGCATACACTACAAGTGAAGATTCAAGCATTATATCCTATCAACTCTAGAAGTCTAGGGTGTCCTTAAAATACTATCAGCACAACACTTCCAAATCACAATGTAAAAAGGAATTTACAGTCTTAGATACATACCGACAATAACTACAATGAATAGACATAGACCTAAATACATAATAAAAATATGTATGAAGAATGCCCTATTGCACTTCACTGATAAGATACACCAAAAATCATATATTTTTTAGTTAACTTGAAAGTAAATCGATGTACATAATGTTCAGAATGCATGACAATGGTGAAAAGCATGGTTGATTTACTCTAAAATAGGGGAGACATAAAAAAGATGCTATCAAAGCTTGTTAATGATTCTACAACTACAATCACCTTAGTAAGAGAGAAAAAACACATAGCCACTCTTTAAATTTTGAAAAGATTAAACCCTAGAAATAAAATCAATAACCTAACAATAACCTCAGTAAAGAGCATAGGGCTTCTTTAATTATCAAAAATTCTCACCTAGAATATTCTATAAATATGATTCATCTAGAAGATGGCTTTGATCATGCCTAGAATCTCATACTCTACAAGGAAATCTTTCTGGTAGGTGGTTGTCTATGTAATGATGAAGATTTCAAACTAACCTTGATCTGTCTGGCTGGAAATCTTGATATAGTTGGGCTTGAGGGAGAATATTATTTTAGGATCAAAACTGATTTTGTCTTTATGTGAAACCATTTTTCTTTGTTCTCAAGCTAATCATTTTCCCAACTAGAATTTTTTGGATGAGGGATGCCCTCCTCCTTGTGCGAGCCGAAGGATGGTTGTAACTTTGTCATGATAACATTAGAATGCTCTATTTGCAATGGAGGCAAAGTGGTATCCATGGCCATTTGAATATGCTTCCAATGGCCCACTTTGGTCTAAAAACCCTTGCAGTAATCATCCTCATCAATGGATCTCTTAAACATTAGACGAATATTAGAAATGGAACTTAACTTTTGTTTTTACATTTTTGCCATTGAATTTTCCTATTTCTTTGCCCTATTCATATTTTCCATGTTCTCTTTTTTATTTTTACTGCCAAACTTATTAATGATACGTGCATATTTTGATTTATTTTGCCTTGATAGGATTTTGGGCCCTTTTTGTAATTTTTCACTTTTTAGCCTTGGTGGAATTTTGGAGTATGGCTTCATGTTTTAAATTTGTAACTTCAAAGTTGCATATTGACTTTATATTTCCACCCAAAAGTTCCTCTTTCTCTTTTAGCTTAGCGTGTATATGGTGGGTCTAAGAACTTGGAATGCACATTGCAATTTGCTATTGCAAATGAATATTTCATCTCTGCTAAAAACTTCCACCATGGACCTTTTGACTCTACTTCTTGCATTGACCGGCAGGTTGTAGACATTTCATTGCAATTTTCAAATTGCAAAATTGCATCTTTTAGATAGATCTCTACAGACTTAGGAACTCCATTTGTAATTTGCAAATTTTAAACATAAAAACTTGAAATACAATAGTGTGTTTCGCTTGAGAATATCTGCTTTGCTTGAGCCTTTGAAAACTACCACGGACTTGGCATCAAGATGGAGGAATGGTGTCTAGCTTTGGCATCAAGAAACTCAAGCAATAAAACTTGGAAAGGCCCAAAATGCTACTACATCTTATAAGATGATCAACATCCTTTTCTTCAACAAAACAGGCGTTACCTAAATATCTTTGATCGCCTTGTGGATTTTCACTCATTAGAAGATACCTCTGTAACTATCTTTAAAGATAATTAACTTCCTCGGGCTAAAAAGTGGGAATCTTCCCATTGAATAAAAATAAAGATAATTAGCTTCCTCAGGCTAAAAAGTGGTAATCTTCCCATCGAATCTTTCTTCAAGGAAGCCATACCAACGATTGTGAACTGCTAAAGCCTGTGGTGTAATATTTACAAAGTTTTTTCTAGCAGCATTCATCAGAATAGTGACCAATCTAGCTGCTTGATCCACGCTTTCAACATCGCTGCTTTTGTTTCCCCTAAAAAGTGGTATGTAAACTATAGCATTTTGTTCTGAAGGACCGCCTTACTTGAATCTTAGCATTAAAAGAACAAGAGAACCACGATATTGGATATGGTGGACTTTACAAGGAGATTCAAAAGTTGAGAAGAAGTTTCAAAGAGATGTATAAAATAGTATGCAAGAGCCCAAATTCCATTGAGTTCTACTTTGAGAACTTGAGATAAGCAGCAACAAGTGTAACCACAACCAGAGCACCCCAAGCAGACCATATAATATGCATATTCCATCATTTCTTATTCTCAGTTTCCCTCAAATGCTGATGTTCTGGTAATGGTTTCCTGGGCCTAATATATGTGACCATGACATTATTGTTGAAATGATCCTCTATGCCTTGGTGATTCTTTTGTCCTTCTAAACTAAGATGAAGCCATGTCATTTCATCTTGCAGAGAGTTTGTTTCTCCTCAAGGCAGTTTTTTTCTTTAGTCAGATTTAAAACCTGATATCGTAAATCTTTCAACTCACTAGTCAATACGTCTGCAAAACTGGAAGCTGACCTAGCAAAATAACCATTCACCCTTCTGCCAATATGTTTCATCTACTCTTCCACATCAACCTCATCTAGAGATGACACTCCTCTTTTTGAATGGCCCATTTTTGCTTCATGGAGTCACCACTTAGCCTGTTGAGAACACGTAGACCCTTATGCTAAGTCGATGCCTTTGAAATCATAGATGTAGGCTGCCCACAGACCTCACGACAATTTTTACAATTTGTAAATTGAAAATACAAAGTTGCATTTTTGTGTTTTGTCTCCACTTAAAATCCCTGTCAGGTCCCACACTTGTATTTCCCTTTAAAATTCCTTCCATGGACTTCAAACATTATCTTGCATATTACAATTGCAAAGTTGCAATGTGATCGTGTCATCTGCACTCCAATCCCTGCCTTTTGAATTATTTGAAAACTATTTCCGCTGACCTCCACGTGGGATGCCTTCATTCCCGTAGACTTCTAAAGACTTCAAATACAATTTACAATTTTCAGTTTTAAAACTTACATTTTGAATTTGCTTCTCTGTCGTGGATTTCCTTTTTAACAATTTCCTTTTTGGACTTCATATTTCCACGTGGTTTTAAAACAATTGAAGTGGGTTTGAAACATTTACGTGGCCCTTTTTAACTTTCCAACAGGGCAATGAAGACCCCCGTGTGGACTTCCATGTAGGCTTTTTGAAAAATTCGTGCACCTTGCTGTTCCCATCTCGACGCTTCATTTCCTTTTAAGAATTTGCTTTTGTGTTTTTGACGTTTTCACGTGGGATTCAATATTTCCCTTGCAAATTACAAATTACAATTTGCAAAATGTAAAGTTGTATTTTCATCGTGGATCTTTGTCGTGGACTTCGTAGCCTTGTTTTCAATATGCAATTTGCAAATTTGCATTTATATGTTGTATTTCCCGTCGTAATTTTCATTGTCTCAAGATCTTTATTTTTTTAACACACCAAGTCACATTTTTTTTCATTTCAACATTTTGGCATCATGGACTCTATAAACAAAATATACTTAAAACATGAAATCATTAAATGTTAGTTAAAATCGATTTTTTTAGAGTTTATACAATATAAATGTAAGAGTGAGGTTTTATTCAAGATGGACACTTCTTGTAAAATGCCTTCATAGGACAACAACTAGACTTTCGAGCACTCATTATTTGTAAAACATGGCATAAATTGTTTAGGCATATTTTGAAACCAACACTGGTTTTCACTTGGGATGTGTACCCACCTACGAGTGTATGAAGAACCCCCCAAAAAAAGACCTAGTGCCAATCCTCTAGGACACAAAGTAAATTTTTTGACAATTTCATAACAAACACCTTTGGAGACCCAATAAAATTAGGACACCCCAACAAAAATAGATTAGGAAGAACTATGAATGAACACACAGTGAAAATTAATGAAAGAACTATACAAACAAATCCCAATGCAGAGGGGCAACAAAACAATAGAATTATACATTATACATTATCTTACACTAACATGGACTCAGTCAAGGAAGTGTTTTAGATGTCTGATGTTAACTGGTAGCTCTAGAATCTCATCATCCATATCTCTTAAGAATAAGGTATGTTCCCTGCAGTGAATATAATAAGGGTCCATCCACAAGGCATAAAATTTACCATGTTTGTGTTTCTCCTCGTGTCTGATATCCCAAAATAAAACCATATAACCTACATGAAAATTTCTTAGAATGACCTTATTGTCAAATATCCTTTTGATCCTTTCCTTGAACTTGAGGTGTCTCTCATGAGTTTTTCTTCTAGTTTCATCAAGATCAATAATTTGGTTCATCATGCTTTCATAGTGGTTAATTTCATCATCTTATTCTAGTTGTTGAATGAATTGATACATTGGCAACTGTAGATTCATAAGTAACACTACTTGAACTCCATAAACAAGATCAAAATGGATTTTGCCTCTATCTCTCTTAGTTGTGATCCTATTAGCCCACAAGGCAAATTTCAGCTATTCACCCCTCTTCTTCTTGTTAGCTTCCAAAGTACTTCTAAACATTTTGAGCAAGTTCTTATTACTAGATTTTGCTTGCCCATTCCTTTGAGGGTTGTAATTTGAAGCATAAGTTAATGTGATCCTGTACTCTTTGCATAATGCCACCAATGTTTTAACTCTGAAACTCATGGCATTATCAATAATTATCTTGACAATAACACTAAATCTATAAATAATGTGATTCAATAGAAAGACCATAAGCACTTGGTGTGTGGCTTTCTTTGTAGGGACCACCTCAACACATTTTATGAAGTAGTCATTCATAACCAATATCTAGTTATGTCCAATGCTTGATGAATCATTGATCTCCCCAATAAAATCCATTCCCCGTTGTCTAAATGGGTCTTCAATTAATATGGTTTTACTTTGGGACATCAGACACGATGAGAAACACAAACTTAAAAGAGAAAAAAGAGAGAACCAGAAGATTTCAACCTTCCATCAAAATGTTGACATTTCTCACATTTTCTTACTTTATGTGTAACATCATTCAATAGTGATGACCACCAATAACAATCTCTCAAAATTTTCTAAGCTGTGACTTTAGTTGTAAAGTAACCACCACACACTCCACTATAGAAGTCTTGAATTAAATCAGAAATTTCTTGTTCTACCAGTCAGCTTAGGAGAACCCTATCTGGATTCTTCCATGCCTGTTCATTTTTAGTTAAGAGTTACATCTTGGATATAAGCTTAAGAGTTATCTTTTTCTTCTTATCTAATTTATGGGGATAATTCAAAATTTTCAAGTAACAAGCAATGTTCATATACCAAAGAGACATGTTGATTTGACTCAAAGAATAATCAATATTAAAAGTAACATTGTTTCCCTCCATGACTTACACATTGGTCTCAACCATGAGCTTGGATGAGCCCATCCTACTTACCAACTGGGTGGGCTAGATCTTGATGTTGTACTCTTAAAATTTGTTGACCCACCTTCATCTGTATCTTGATAATTCAATCTAAGTCAAGATGTCCTTCACCATTGTATGCACGACATATGCAACAATCTCTAAACTCAGAATATAAGATCTAAATATTTTAACAACCTTCAAGAGATTAAAAACATATTTTTACATGATATTATAATTTAGTTCAAATCCTTACATCGCTTTACTAAATAAATTTATGGGTTGTTCATGACCATCATCATTATTTTACAATAGAATAAAAGTTATAGTACTTTGTGACATAAAAGAGAAAATTTGAAACTCCCTAGTGTAATCAGGACTGACCAAGATAGGGGAAAACTTTAAGGCTCCTTTGATGTAATTAAAATATCATATAGCCTTATCATCTCAATTGATGGTCTGGTCTTTATTTAGCATGGAAGTAATAGGCAAAGTGATCTCTAGAAAATTGGAAACAAACCTTCAGACAAAATTGGTTTATCCAAAGAGGAACTGAATTCCTTTCTTGGACTGTGGAATAAGCACATTGACAATGGCTTTTGCTCTTTTTGGGCCTATCATGACACCATCCTTAGACACTATATGTCCCAGCAAATTGGATTTTTATACTTCAAAGTGGCATTTCTTTGGATTAAGGGAAATGGCAAACTCCATGTATCTAAGTAACACTTTCTATAGATGTTCTAAATGTTATTTTCTATTTTTGGAATAAATTATAATATCATCTTAATACACAAAATCAAACTTGTTAATTACCTCTATAAAATCAATATCTATAGCTCTCTAAAATGTTGCATCGACATTCATTAAACCAAAAGCCATCCTCATATAGACATATATGCCCCAAAGCATTGTAAATGTAGTATTAGGACTTTCAGATTATTTCACCACAACTTGGTTATACCCTGAGAAACCATCTAATGTAGACAACATCTTTGATCCTGTAATACTCTGCATCAAGTTATCCATATTGGGCAAGGGGTGATTATCCTTCAAAGAAGTTTCATTTGAATTTCAAAAATACACACACAAGCATATGTCACCATTCTTATTTACTATAGGGACTAAATTTTCCACCCATGATGAATACGTGATGGATAAATAATCCCACCTTCCCTTAATTTCATTAACTCTTCTCGCATCTTGGTGGCCAAAATGGTGTTAATAGGTCTTTGCTTCTACCTGAAAGTTTTACTATCAGGCTACAATGGGATGACATGCTGAAATAAATCCTATCTATATCATTTGAGTTCAGAATAAGACCAAGCCAAAAAAATTTGGTACTTCCTCAATAACTGCATGTAGGTTTGTTTATCTTCTGCACTTAAGTGATTACCAAACCAGACCTTTCTAGGATTTTCTTCAAAGCCTGAATTATATTCAGTCACATCTTTTTAGATAAAAAGATCTTGAGTTTTTATTCAATCTGCTCCATCAAAATATGCCTCTAGAATCACCAATCTCTTGGGATGGTGTTTTTCTTTAGCTTAATGATTTATTTACAAAATAAAGTTTCCTTCCCATCACAGGTTTGAACAATGGATTGCAAGTTTATGATCTAATCTTGAAATTATGCTTCAGAATTATGAAACCTTCTAATCAAATCATCATCATCATCATCATCATCATCAAAAACCTACCCATGGTGATTTTTATCTGGGACTAAGGGTCTAACAAGTACCTCCACATGATACTAAAAGTGAGGGCTCATATTCTCAAATTCAAAGTGACCACCCAACCCTGTAAGTCTATCAGTTTCCACATTGACACTTCTATCATGATAAAAAAAATATTAAAAGCATCAAAGAGTTAGACTAATGTTTCTATTGACATTATGAACCTGATTAACCACTAACTTAGAATCACCCTTTATAATTAGACTCATAAATCCATGTTATTAAGAAATCCTCAAACCAAGAAAGAGTGCCTCATACTCAACAATGTTGTTAATACACTCAAAAGATAGATTAAAATAGAACTTATAAGATTTTTTATTGGAGGCATAAAAGTAACCCCAGCTCTATTTCTAAGATTTGAGCAAGCCCCATTTAAATACATTTTCCAAACATTATCACTTTCTTTGTCATGTCCAATATCAATAAAAACATATTGTTCAACATAATATATATTTCAAACAAAGTTACCCAACTCTACATTAGTGTATAAAACCTCATTTAGAGCTCATTTTGGATCTTCAAAAACATGTAACATCTTAGTCTCCCTATGAATTTTAGCCATATTATGATCCAAAGGAATGGTGGCATAATAATTATCCATCTGTACACTACTACCCATGCTAGTAACCCATTTTATTGATAGAAGCATCCCCCACTTGGGGGGATAAACCATAACTACCACATCCATATTCAAGAACTTACTTGGATGCATAACCAATTACACTACCAATCCTTTTAACTTGTCTATAAACTGGTACCTCTCATGAGTTCATGGCATAACACATGCCAAATTGAGATGTTGTTTTACTCCAAACTCATTAAGGTCACCTAGGGGCATCACATTGCAAGAGGATCCAGAATCAAACCTAGAACTATGAATAATTAAACCATTAATCAGTAGGGTTGTGCAAAAGGGGTCAACATCCAACTGATCCTCTATCAATTTAGTACCCAAATAAACCTATGGGGTTGGTTCAATAACCTAATTTGATTATTCATTGTCATCCAGTAATGTTGTGTCTAAAGTAAACTCATTGGTAGTTGTATTCTCACTAAGCTCCAAATATTCAAATGCCCTCCTTCTATGTTCTATTATTCATATCAACTCAACAAGTGGGATAGTGATTTTTAATTTAAACAATACTTTGGCCATGACACATACACTATAGTGAGGAAGGGTGGCAAGACTTTCAGTAGGATTATAGTCACTTAATGGTAGAGGTGGAATAGGATGGAATGAACAAGCATTCCTAACAATAGTTTATATTGGTGGATTTCATCTTACATCATTCATACCCTTAGGGATATTAGATATCAAAGGTTTTCTACTCTTAGTTGGATCACTGCTTTGTTTAAAAATTTGGGAAGTAGGTTCTATTTTTTAAGGAATAGGGAATTGTTTAGTTTTCTTAACTTCCTTATGTTTATCCCCTACATAGACTAGGCAAATGCTTTCAAATTAGAGACAGGCTACTAAATCTAGATCTGCAATGATTTTAGTCTTCATTTATAAAGAAATTATGGATAAGTAGGAGCTAAATAGATGATCATAATGCCGAGATTCAATGACTAATCACAGACACATTCCAAATTTACAATATTTAAGCATTTATGAGAAAATAACAATTACAAATATATAACAACATGTATTACTTATAGGGTTAGGATAGGTAGGATGAGTTAGGTAAATATAAAAGTGGGTTGTGGTGGCTTTCAATAAAGGTATTTCTTTCAATAGTTGAGCAATCATTCATTCCAAGATGCACAAGACCAACAAACAAGGTAAAGAAAACTATCAGGAATATTTTACATTCATTAGTGCCAATCCAATACAAACACTCAAATGACCCTTGAAACCCCAAAGCATACATTGCGAGTGAATATTCAAGCACTATATCCTGTTTAATCAATAAGTTGATGTTATCCTTAAAAGACTATTAGGACAACACTCCCAAGTCACAATTCAGAAATGAATTTATAATATTAGATTCATGCCTAGAACATCTACCATTAGTAGACACAAAACTAAATACCCAATCAAAAATGTATGAAGAAATTCCCATTGCACTTCATTGATGAGATACAACAAAAATCACATATTTTTTCATTAACTTGAAAGTATATTAATGTACATAATGTTAAGAATGCATAACAATGGTTAAAAGCATTATGGATTTACTCTAAAATAGGGGAGGCATACACAAGATGTTCTTAGAGATTACTAATTACTATACAACTATAATCACCTTAGCATGAGAGACAAAAGACACGGTAGTTTTCTGAAAGTTGAAAAGCTTAAACCCTAAAAATAAAATCAATAACCTAAAAACAACCTCTATAAAGAGGATAATCCCTTTTTACTTATACAAATATCTCACCAAAAATATTTTGGGAATATGATCCATCTGGAAGATGGCTTTGATCATGCATATAATCTCATGCTCTACAAGGAAATCATTCTAGTAGGTGGTTATCTATGTAATGATGAATATTTTAAATGAACCTTGATGTGCCTGGTTAGAAATCTTTATGTAGTTGGGATAAAGACAAAATATCTAGATTAGGAGCAAAATTGATTTTTTATTTATGTGAAACCATTTTGATTTGTCCTCAAACTAATTATTTTCCAAACTAGAATTTTGTGAATGATGGCTTCCCTCCTCCTTGTGTAAGATAGTGGAAAGATTTAACTTTGTCATAATAGCATTAGAATTCTCTAGCCATAATGGAGGCATAGTGGGATCCATGGCCATTTGAATATGCTTTCAATGGCCAACTTTAGTCTCAAAACCCTTGGAATAATCACCCTCATCAATGGAGCTCTTCAACATTAGCCAAATATTGGAAATGGCACTTAACAATTGTTTTTACCTTTTTGTCATTTACTTTGCCTGTGGCTTTGCCCTATTCACATTTTCCTTTTTTTTGGCTTTTTACCACTAAAATCAATAGTGATTCTACATATTTTGTTTTATTTTTCCTTGGTGGGATTTTGAGCCCTTTTTGCAATTTTGCTCTTTTTGGTCTTGGCATAATTTTATTGTATAGTTGCATGTTTGCAATTTGAAACTTCAAAGTTACATTTTGAATTTGTATATCCACCCAAAAGTTTTGCTTTATATTTTAACTTGGCATGTATGTGGTAGGCCTGGAAACTTAGAATGCACATTGCATTTTATAATTACAGCTGAATGTTGCATCTTCACTAAAAACTTCTACCATAGACACTTTGATTTTACTTCTTGCATTGACGAGTAAGTGGTGTACATTTCATTACAATTTACAAATTGCAAATTTGAATCTTCCCTACACATCTCCATGAGCGTCAGACCTCCATTTTTAATTTACAAATTAAAAACTTAAAAAATTCAAGTACAATACTATGTTCCACTTGAGAATATCCAATTTGCTTGAGCCTTTGAAAACTCCCAAAGAATGGCATCCAAGTAGAGGATTGGTGTCCAGCTTTGGCATTAAGAAACTTAAGAAATAAAACATGGAAAGGCCCAAAATATTATTACATCTTATAAGATAATTGATGTCCTTTTATTCAATCGAACAAATTTTCCCTGAATATCTTTGATGGCCCTATGGATTTCTGCTCATCAAAAGATACCTATGCAACTCTCATTAAAGATCATTGACTTCCTCATGCTGAAAAATGGGATTCAACTAATCAAATTTTTACTCAAGGAAGCCATACCAATGGTTGTAATCTATAAAATCCTATGATGTAATGTATACAATTTTTTTTTATAACATTCATTAGGATAAAGAGTGAACTAGATACTTGATCCACACTTTCAACATCACTACTATCATTTCCCCTGAAGAGTGGTATGCAAACTACATCATTTTTATGAAAGACCACCATGATGAAATATTAGCATTAAAAAAACAAGAAAACCTTGAAATTAGAAATGGTTGACTTTAAAATGAGATTCAAGAGTTGAGAATAAGTTTTGAAGAGATGCATAAAACAATATTCAAGAGCCAAAATTGAATTGAGTTCTACTTTGAGAACTTAAGATAGGCATCAACAAGTGTAACTGCAGCTAGAGAACCCCAAGTAGACCGTATAATATGCATATTCCACCATTTATTATTATTAGTTTCCCTTGAATGTTGATGTACTATTAATGGCTTCCTAGGACTAATATTTGTGTCATGATATTATTGTTGAAATTATAATCTATACCATATTGATTCTTTAATCCTTATGAACTGAGGTGAAGCCATGTCATTTCAACTTGTAGATAGTTATTTTCTCCTTAGGGAAATGTTTTTATTCATTAAGCTTTAAAACATGATATTGAAAATCCCTTAACTCATCATCAATACCTCTATAAAAACTAGAATTTGGCCTAGTAAATCAATCATTCACCCTTCTCCCAATCTAGAGACGACACTTATTTTTTTTCATGGTCCATTTTTTCTTTCATGGAGTCAATGATTAGCCTACTGACAACATGTGGACCCTTATTCCAAGTCAATGCCTTTGAAATCATCGATCTAGGCTACCCATAGACCTCAAAACCTTTTTTTCAATTTGCAAATTACAAGTGCAAAGTTACATTTTTGTGTTGTGTCTCTGCTTGAAATCCCCATCAAGTCCCACACTTATGTTAACATTTGAAATTTCCACCATAGACTTTGGACATTGTCTTGCATATTACAATTTACAATTATAAGTTTCAATATGATCATGTCATATCCACCCTAATCCTCACCTTTTACATTGTTTAAAAATTATTTCTACTAACCACCACAAGAGCTTCATTCCTATGGAGTTTTGTTCTTCAAATGTAATTTATAATTTGCAATTTTAAAACTTGAATTTTGAATTTGCTTCTCCATCATGGAAATCCATCAACCCCCTCATGCGCCTTTGTCTAGTCAATGATTCACTTCCTTTTTAAAACATTGATTTTTGGAATATATATTCCCATGTGGTTTTAAAATAATTGGTGTGGGTTTGAAACATTTACGTGTCCCTTTTTAACTTGGCATGTGGATAATAATAAAGACCCTTGTGTGGACTTCCATTTAGGCATTTTGAAAAAATCATGCACCTTGATTTTCCCAAGTCTATGCTTCATCTCCTTTTAAGACTTTGCTTTGTCTTTTTAACTTTTTCATGTGGACTTTGGGATTTGCCTTGAAAATTACATGATGTAATTTTAAAAATGTGAAGTTTAATTTCCCCCATGGAAACCCAACACGAACATCAGAGCCTTATTTTTTGCATTTTCATGTTGTATTTCCCATTGTAATTTTTATTAAGTGTCTCAAGACCTTTATTATTTTTCAACATGACAAGTCACATTTTTATTCATCTCATCATTTTGACATCATGAACCCTACAACCATAATGTACCTAAAAAATGAAATCATTAAATGTTAGTTAAAATTGTGTTTCGAAGGGTTTATACAACACAAATGCAAGAGCAGGGTTTTACTTAGGATGAATACTTCTTGTAGAATTTTGTTAGAGGACAACAACTAGACCTTTAGTCACTCATTCTTTAGAAAATAGGGCACACATTATTTAGTCATATTTGGGCACCAAAACATTTTATCTAGATGCTATGATAGAAGATGATCATGATGATAACATCTAGAATCTAGGCCACAACTACATTTGTTTTTTAGAAATCTAGAAGAAAGATTATATTAATTATATTCCCTTCAACATTATGTTATTACATATTTCCTCATCCCAAATATTATTACATTTATAATTTTTTGAATATATATATATATATATATATATATATATATATATATATATATATATATATATATATATATATATATATATATATATATATATATATATATATATATATATTAATTTGATTATACAACAAAATATGTGAATTATCTCACATATGCACACATGTATCTGTGCTCATGCATAAATATATATTTTGCATACACACACATGTGTTGCACGCGCGCACACACACGCACATGTGCACAAGCACGCGCGCACACACACACACACACAC
>JARHVA010004449.1:1242500-1285000 GCA_037957365.1 Torreya grandis | reverse complement strand
TGCATGAACACATATATATTGTGCACACAGAAATATATTTTTCATAGACATACACACATATGTGCACACACAGACATATTTGTATGGGTGTGCAAACACATATATGTGTGTATACGAATACACACACACACACACACACATTTGTGTGTGTGCATAATATATATGCATGTATGTACAATATATATGTGTGCTCATGCACATATAAATGTCTGTGCATGTATGTGTGCATGCACATATATATGCATGTGAACACACAGATAAATACACATATACGTGTGTGCATGCACACACTCATACAAACTAAAATACACATGTACATATATATGTGTGTGCACACAAATATATATGCACATATATGTGTGGATGTGTGTACATATATATATATATATACATGTGCACATATATATGTTCTAGATCATACATATATGCATATATGTGTGTGCATGTAGACACATATATACGTCTATATGCACACACCCACACATATGTGTGTATGCATGTATATCTGTGTCTGTGTGTGTGTGTGTGTGTGTGTGTGTGTGTGTGTGTGTGTGTGTGTGTGTGTGAACACACACATACATATCCTTGTATACAACAAATGTAAACACATATATAAATATATTTATTTGTGTGCATCACACACACACACACACACACACACATACATATATCAATAGATATATATGTGTGTGCATGCACACATACATATATGTGTACATGCACATACGCATATATGTTTGTTTTGCATACACATATATATGTGTGCATGCAACATACACACGTGTGTGTCTATTTGTGTTTGTTACGTCACATATATATGTACACACAACATATATGTATATGTGTGTTACTTGCACACATATGTGTGTGCATAAAATATGTGTGGTGTGTATATATGTTTGTGTACAACATAAATGTGTTGTACATAAACATATATGTGTGCATAACACAAACATATATGTTGCATATGTGCACACACATTTATATGTGTTGCATATAAATATGTGTATTATGCGCACATATATATGCAACATACATATATATTACCTACGACATGTGCAAACACATACATATATGTATTGCATGCATACATACATATATGAAACACATATGCAACACATATGTGTGTGTGTGTGTGTTTAATATATATGTGTGTGTATGTATACATGCAGACACACACATACACATATATGTTGCGCACTGCGCGCGCATGCACACACACATGCACGCACGCACACGCACACACACACACACACACACACACACACACACACACACACACACACACACACACACACACACACACACAGATATATATGCCATGCACGTGCACACACATATATATTATGCACACATATATAATATATATGCATATGTGTTACATATATATGTGTATATGTGTGTGTTGCACATGCACACACACATATGTGTGCATGAGAACACAACGTATATGTATATGTGTGCATGTGTGTGTTGCGTACTCGCACATATATAATATGTGCGTTATGTGTTTCACACACACACGTGTGTGTGTGTGTGTGTGTGTGTTTTATAGCACAACACATACCACACATATTACATATGTGTATGTGTGTGTGTTGTGCATATACATATGTATGTATATGTTACATAATTAACAAAAGTTTTTAAGTTGAAAATAACATGTTAATTTCTTTTTAAAGATAACTATTAACATCATTTTACCACATTAAAGATATAAAGAGCTGTAGTTTGTTATTCTACCTATTCTATTTTGTAATGGTAAAATCTTAAGTTGTTATCTAAAACATTTGATAATAAAATCAGATAATTTTTTTTTTTTTTTTTCATAATATAAGTTTAAAAAAATTTGCACCGCTAAAAACATAAGTATTTTAAAACATATTGATGATGGGTGTATCGTTCGTTAAAAAAGGGATGCTCTATTCCCCATCTGCCACAAATAATATCATAAAATATTGTTATTTAGAATATTAGTATATTTAATTAAAAGATACATATAATCTTATAAAGAAAAACCAAACAGACTACCTTATTGTTGTAACCATGTATGTTATCATTTATTTTTAATTAATGATAGAGATATAATGCATTTCAATGGTAGAAAGTGTCATCTCTAATCACTAATGTATTATCTTGATTATTTCAAGAGAGCCTCTTAAAGATCGAAGCCAGTACGTGTTCTAAGATGGAGCCGCAGCATCCACCCAAACGTCAACAATCCATTTGCACTGCCATTCTAGATAACAAAACCAAATTTTAGGTGTGGAACCCAATATGATGATTGACCTCCACCATCCCTCTCTTTCTAGCATCCACCGAAGCCCATGACGATGATCCATGACCACATCTGCGGCCGCTGATAGACAACAAACACAAGAAAATACAAATCAGCACTGAGAACTTTGGCAATGGATGCAGAAAATATACACACCTATGCCAGGCATGTTGCCCCTTCTTGCACAAAATGGATCTCATCATTTTCGGCAACGCCTTCCATTGTCTCTATGCGCCTGCTATATTTTCCAGCTGCGGCTTCTCACCAAATAACTGAGAGAAATTATATAAAAAATGATATATCCATTAAGGGCAATCGCAGGAATCCTCATACTTCTTGTGAGAGAGAATATGAAACAGGGCTCCTACTTTTGGTAGGATAGAATGAAATAATGCAGCGTGCCCAAAATTGTGTTGAATTGAAGAATTATTCAAACAATGGAATCAGTTTTGGTAAGGGTGGACTATGGTGACACAAATACCGATGGGCAACAACATGAAAGCAGCTACCAAATGAATAGGGAAAGAAGACTTATGTTACACAGTCATGAAATGGGTTTCTTTTGCTAAAGCATCTTTGTTTACATTTGATCAATTTGAGTATGTTCATAGTTTTGCCCATCATGTCTTTTAGATATTATATGAAGTTATTGAATTATATAGAATATTGGTATTTCTATTTATATTTCAAATATATAATAGATTTATAATATTGAATAAGTAGTAATGAATAAAGGGTATCATCATCATCAAAATCATAAGATCATCATCTTAATTTTAATAATTTAATTGTAAATATTAAGTATTTAAATTGATTTATATCTTGGTGGATGGGTATAAACAATCATCATCCTCATTTCAATACTTATCACCTTTTTATTAAATATCTTTAAATACCATTATTTTATAAATTATAAAATTAAATTATATAACCTAAATATAATTACTTATTTTATTTTTTAATTATTTATTAAAAAACAACTTTGATTAAATTTAATTTGATTTTCATTTATTTTTATAAAAAAATATAATCCTTTATTAAATTATATATAAAATTTTAAAAAGAAAGTTTTAATAAAATTTGAATTCATTTTCATTTGTATTTAGAAGTGAGGGCACCCCTTAAGTATATATGAAAATCAACTTCTAAAATTCTCTTTTTTAAATTATATATAATTTTAGCTATAATTTAATATCATAATTCAAAGTTTATATAGCATCTAATCGGTGTCGATTAAAATTTTTAATTTTGTCATTTATACAATTTGAAATTTTGAAAGCATACAATAATGTTTCAAGAATTTAATTAATCATGTATAGTACCATACCAACATGTTCATGTAAATCACTCTTTAAAACCCATTTTACATACACTTTAAAAACATGACATGTGACTCATTAATTCATTTCCCTAAAAACCCTAATTATCAATTTAAGTTATTCTTTCCATCAGTGTCCAAATTTGAACCTATCATAGCCTATCACAGGGATTCAAACCTATCTTAGAAGGCTTTAAAAAATGACAATAAAAAAAATACCAAATATAAAAATCATGTGACAATGAAAAAGGGCTCAGTGAATTTTAAAATGACAAAAGAAGGGTTGGCTTCAACAGTCAAATTTGAAGAGCTAGTCTTCTTTTCAAGCTGAAGGGTATTTATGCATCCATCCCTTCGGTGATGAAAAGTTATAAAAATAGTTGCCTTTCGATTGACAAGTGTAAATTTAAATTCCCTTCGATTGACAAGAGTAAATTTTCTACACGTGTCACTAAAAATATGAAGTAAAGAAACATTGATTTGAATTTGTTGGAGATTCAGAATCAAGAATGATTCAAACACAAAAATAAAATACTTAATAAAATTTTGAAAATGCAACCTACAAAATTTATTTAATGACATTATAGCATTCACTGTAAAGGGTATAACAATCATAATTCATAACATCTTAACTTTATACAAATCAAATGTACTTCTATTTTCTAATAATGAACTAAAATAAAACATTTAGATCACAAAATTAGATTGAATAACATCTAAGTATGCAATGTTACACTTAGAATATCAACTCAAATATTCATAACTTTCATATCCAGTTGGTTTATTTCATGATAACTCTTTCATATGTCAAGACCTAATCAATGCACCTTCAAAGTCCATCCATAAGTGGGTATATAATCCCTACCCACCCCAACCATCGGTTGGAGATGGAAGTAGGAATATAATAGCCAACTTAGAGCATACAACTAAAATAAAAATGTGATGTAGAATAACATCATGTTTTTTTTAAAAAAACCTATATATGCCTCCTTTGCCACTACACAACAATCTTCCAAAACTAACTTAGCTCATTACTATTGCATCTGTACCCAATTAAACAAGAAGGGAATTAGCAGTACTTATTTATAGCATTCACCCAAAAAGTAAACCAATCATAAATCATAACATCTTACTTTATAAAAATCAGATGTACTTCTATTTTTTAATATAGAGCTAAAAAAACATCTAAATCATAGAACTAGATTGAATAAGACCTAACTATGCAATGTTACACTTACAATATCAAATCAAATATTCATAACTTCCATATCCAATTGGTTCATTTCATGGTAATTCCTTTATACGTCAAGACCTATTTCATGCACCACCTGAGCCCATCCATAAGCAGGTATATAATCCCTACCCACCACAACCATCAGTTGGAGATGGAAGTAGGAATGCAATATCCAACTTGGATGATACAACTAAAACAAAAAATGTGAAGTAAAATAGCATCATGTTTTTATTTTTTCATGTATACACCACATTTTCTAGTGCACAATAAATTTCTAAGACCAACCTAACTTATTATTGTTACATCTGCATCCAATCCAATAAGAATGGAATTAACAGTACCTATTTATAGTCCAACAATAAAACATAAATGTAAATGTTGTAATAATGATTATAAATAATTTTAAATAATATTTAACTCTTCAATGTCAAAAATAAAGTAACTGTCAAATATAAATGTCAATGTTAATGCCCTTCTTGTTGAATTAGTATTTTAAATATATAAAACCAATCTTACTATAATTGTCAACTTTAATCTCACTATAAATTAATTATCAACTTTAGTCTCACTTTAAATAAGTCTTACAAATGTATATATATATAAATACTATTTAAAATTGTTTATTATCATTAATACAACATTTACTTTTATATATTTTTTATTACTACACAATGAACAGATTTTGCTAATGCCCTTCTTATTGATTTAGTTTACAAATATATAAAAAAAATCTCGCTATAATTACCAATATCAATATATATATATATATATATATATATATATATATATATATATATATATATATATATATATATATATATATGTATATATATATATATATATGTATATATATATATATATATGTATATATATATATATATATGTATATATATATATATATATATGTATATATATATATATATATGTATATGTATGTGTATATGTATATGTATATGTGTATATGTATGTGTGTGTGTGTGTGTGTGTGTGTGTGTGTGTGTGTGTGTGTGTGTGTGTGTGTGTGTGTAGTTTTACGAGACAAAAAGGATACGAGTCATAAGTTATGACAATCATAACCAGCAGTCAAATTTGAACCCATCATAGCACGTCAAAGCTCTTCAAACCTGTCCCAAAACTAAAAAAAATGGCTGTAAAAAAAATCCAAGTATGAAAAGTGCATGACAATGTAAAAATACCAAAGAGTGATAATTCATCTATAATGTCTGTAACATCTAATACTTAGATTTTGTTATCTTATATCTATGAAATTGTCACAAAAGAAGATGGAAAATTACATTGTATAAACTATAAAATGTAATTACAAAGAAGTCTATTTTGTATCTTATAATAGTTACCAACTTACCACACCAATTCAAATGATTGATCCTACCCAACACGTTGGAAATAATTAGCTTACATTATATAAAGTGCCATATCATCTACTCTACACAATGCTCAAATATAACACACAAGAATCTCAATTGATAAGATTTGTTAAATCCCAGAGCCTATGGATTCACTTTGATCTATCAAAAATTAAATATGACAAAAATAAGGTAATCATAAAGTAATGTGTAAAATGTCATATAACTTACAGTGTTCAAATCTACCATATAGTATACAATTTCAATCAATTAGATTTATAAAATCATTTTACTATAAAAATAGAATCTAGCACCTTTAACTAAAAATAATCATTAAATAAAAATAGATAATTTAAAAATAGAAACATTAAAAGTAGAGTACAAAAGATTAAAATATCGAATCAAGCAACATGATGACCTTAAAAGGAAAGCATTAAATAAAAATAAATAATTTAGATAGAAAAATATTTAAAAATAAAGGAAAGAGGATTAAGATATTGGATAAAAAAACATAGGACTTTATATGGTAATCATTAAGTAAAAATAAAGGACTTAGAAAAAAATATTAAAAAAAGAACAAAAGATCAAGCTATGTAATGTTACACTTACAATATCAACTCAAATATTCATAACTTTCATATCTAGTTGGTTCATTTAATGGTAATTCTTTCATATGGCAAGACTCAATCCATGCACCTCTTGAACCCATCCATTAGTGGATAATAGGCTATCCCTACCGACCACAACCATCAGTTAGGGATGGAATTAGGAATGCAGTAGCCAACTTGACGTATACAATTAAAACCAAAAATGTGATGTAGAATAACATCATGCCTTTTTGTACCTGTATACACCACCTTTACTAGTACATAATAAACTTCCATGATTGATTCAGCTTATTACTGTTACATTTGCACCTAATCTAATAAAAAGAGAATTAACAGTACCAATTTATAGTCCAGTAATAAAATACATATAAATGTAAATACTATATTAATGATTATAAATTGTCTTAATTAATATTAAAATCAATTCTAATCAATTTTCACTTCAATTACAGAATGCTTCTCACTCAAAGTATGAACTATAAAAGCTTGGATTTTTTATTTTTGGAGAACAATTCAATCACACAAATAAATTATATATTTATTTAACTTATATCGCTAGTTTCAACTTTTATTCAAAAAAAATCTTTTGATACTATAACTATTGTGAAGTTTTTTTTTAATTATATTCTTCTATTTTAAACAATTATTGTAATGAATCTATTGATCTAGAGGAAAAGTCCTTCACACCTTTAAATGCTTTCATTTATCATATATAATATTCCAATCTACCTCATTTACAGCATGAGGTGCACAAAGAAAAAGAAACATTAACATATCCAATGATTTTAAAGAAAATCTAGATCTATCATCATTATTTATCCTATTTATATTTGATAAACCTCTTTCACATAGTATCGTGCTCACTATAATAATAAGAATAACTTGCCATAACTATATTAAACATGAAAACCCTTCAAGCCATTAAGGTTCACTATCACAAAGATCCTGTTAGGGTGTGGAGCTAAAAGCTTCAACTATCTACAGACACGAAGAAGAGGATGTTGAAGAACCAGAAGAACTGGCATTGGCAGCATGACTGATGTCGGTCAGATACAGTGCAGAAGGCAACCGGTGATGGCAGCTAGTTGGCTGACGTCGGCAGCACCAAGCAAGTAGGGACTAGCGTCGGTCGCTTGTGCATTTCAGAACTGTTGTTGACGAACAGTCAGTTAAGTGAAGCGAGTGTTTGCATGTCAAATGACTAATTATAGTCACGAGCTGCGTGTCTAATTATTGTAGTTAGATTTCTATTTTTGTAACAATGAGATTCTATTTAAAGACCCATGAGGCATGTATTTTAATCATCAAGAAGGCAAGTAAAAGCATTGAAGCAACCAAGATCAAGGAGATCTACAGGTGTAAGGTCAAGGAGATCAATTGAAGCATTCATGGAGGGATAATAACTTAGGCTATAGAGTTGTTGTGTTGATCAAGAGAGAGAGGGAAGAAGGTCTTGAGGTGTGGCAAGCCTTTGAGCTGGAGGAAGAAGTGGCATCTTCCTTATTGTATTTTCTTCTAGTAATATCTAATACAAGAGTGTGTATTGTCTCTCAAATTCTTTGTTGTCTCAAGTTTCTAGTTACTTTATCATTTTGGTATAATTCCATGTTTAATTGCTTATAAGAAAGTAATCAATTGTGCTTCCATTGGATAAGGGGTCTCCTAATAGTTGGTATTAGAGCTACGGTCTGTAGGGAGTAGGTTATTGTTTTTTATTACAGGTCATTCACAGGGTTTTCTGATTGAGTGGGATTTTAGTAATGGCAAAAGAAAGTAAGCTACGAATAGAGAAGTTTAACGGCAAGAATTATCAACATTGGAGGATGCAGATTGAGGATTATTTGTATCAGAAGGATTTGTACTTACCGTTGGGTGGGGTTGCATGTAAGCCCACAAATATGAAGGATGAAGAATGGAGTGTTCTTGATCGGAAGGCTCTCGGTTCCATAAGGTTGAGCCTTGCATCATCTGTGATTTCTAACTTATCACAGTGCAAGACAATGGAAGAGTTGATAAAATCCTTGGTGAATTTATACGAAAATCCCTCGGCTTCTAATAAGGTATATCTTATGAAGCAGCTATTTACTTTGCAAATACAAGAAGGTGGATTAGTACATACTCATCTCAGTGATTTCCATGGTTTGGTAAACCAATTAGCTTCAGTCAATATTGTTTTTGATGATGAGGTAAAGGCTCTGTTGATTTTATGTTCTTTGTCTTAAAGTTGGGATAGTTTGGTTATGGCAGTAAGTAATTTTGCATCTGATTCTAAAATCTTAAAAGTTGATGATGTTGTGAGTGTGATCTTGAATGAAGAAATACGCAGGAAAAGCATAGGTGAATCATCAGGGAATGCTCTAATTACAGAAAGTAGGGGAAGGCAAAGGGAGAAGATTGAGCAAGGGAAATCAAGGTCGAGAAGGAGATCTGAGTCCAAAGGTGTTACTTGTTGGTTTTGTGGAAAGAAAGGACATACAAAAAAGGAGTGTTGGTTGAGAGATAAAGAGAATCAACATGCAGGTATTGAAGAAGTAAAGGATGCAAATATCATGGTACAAGATGCTCTCATACTTTCTTTGGATAGTCAGGTAAGATCATGGATTTTAGATTCTAGTTCATCTTTTCATGCATCCCCAAACATAGATTTGTTCCATGAGTATGAATAGGGAGACTTTGGAGTGCTTTATTTAGGGGATGGTACGCCTTGTCAGATAGTTGGCAAAGGGAAAGTGCAGCTGAGATTGCAGATTGACAACACATGGGTGTTGAAGGAGGTCATGCATGTCCGGATTTTGAAGTAGAGTTTGATTTCTGTAGGAAGGTTGGGTGATGAGGGATGCACAATAACCCTCACAGCGGATTCTTAGAAGGTTACCAAGGGTGCACTTGTTCTAGAAAGAGGTAAGAAAGTAGATACTCTTGATCTGTCTACTTGTATTGTTGATTCTACTTCTGGTTTATCTACTTTAGCTGTAGATTCAAAGATGTGGCTTAATAGGCTTGGTCACATGAATAGGAAGGGAATGGACGTTCTTAATTCAAAAGGTATGTGTTCAGATTCAGAAAGCATAGATAGAGTTCATTGTAGGAAAAGGAAATTTGATGCTTTTGACAGGAACAAAGAAGCCTTAGTGTTTATGGAGGAGATGAAGGACAGAGATCAGTCACAGGGGCTGAATAAATCTGAGCAGGGTAGCATGGACAGAGTTTTGATCCAAGATGAGCTCGCAGATAAAAAATTCATCACTTGCAGAAAAACATAGGTATCAACGCCAGTGCTCCCATGGCACCGACATCGGCCAGACAAAAACTGACATCAGTCATGTGCAGACTAGCAGGGTCAGTAGGTCAGACAGGAGAAGTCCAACATCGATCATCAGGACCAACGTCGGTAGGAGGGACATCGGCGTCGGCCAGGGAAACAATGTCGATAGTCAGGGTCAGTGTAGGGAACTGACATCGATTGGGAGCAGACTGGGAGATGGCGGAGATCGGTCACTAGAACGGATGTTGGGTGGACAACAAGCTGTCAAAGAGTCTCAAACACCCATATGGAGGTCAAAAAGGGTAAGTGAACCTCATATTCGTTGTTCACCTTCTTTATATTGCTTACTAATAGTCAAGAACTAGGAATATGGAAGAAGTAATGCAGGTAGAATCCAGAAACAATGGGAGCTTGGCATGGATGAAGAGTGTGAGTCCTTGGAAAAGAACCAAACAGGTATTTGTTGGTAGAGTTGTCAGTTGGAAGAAAGCACTGGATAGAGGGATGGATTCCCATATTAGAGAAGAGAGTGGATGGACACGTGAGATAGAAGACTATGGTATATGGTCTTGATTAGGCTGCAAATAATGGAGGTTTGACCATTGTATTTTATCTTTACCAGGTTGGATAATATTAGCTACATTATCCTGTTACTGTATTGTGTTACTTGTTACAGGGTTTCATATACAGGGAGTTTTCTGAGCTAAGGGTAGAGTTGGTTCAGAAGTATGTCATGAAGACTTTGGGATCAGCAAAATTCTTGTGACATAAGTGACAGGTATAGCATCATAGGTTTGCATGGTGGTTGGTCTTCAAGAGTTCCTTTGAAGAGGGATACAGAGCCAAAGGAACAAAATAGATGGTGTACAAGTATAGGTACAGTAGTAGCTATTTATCTCCAAGTGAGAGATTGTTAGGGTGTGGAGCTAAAAGCTTCAACTGTCTGCAGACATGAAGAAGAGGATGCTGAAGAACCAAAAGAACCGGCATCGGCAGCATGACTGATGTTGGTTAGATATAGTGCAGAAGGCAACCGGTGATGGTAGCTAGTCAGCCGACGTCAATAGCACCAGGCAAGCAGGGACCGGCATCGGTCGCCTGTGCATTCTAAAACTGCTGTTGATGAATAGTCAGTTAAGTGAAGCGAGTGTTTGCATGTCAAATGACTGATTATAGTCACGAGCTACGTGTCTAATTATTGTAGTTAGATTTATATTTTTGTAACCATGGGATTCTATTTAAATACCCATGAGGCATGTATTGTAATCATCAAGAAGGCAAGTAAAAGCATTGAAGCAAGCAAGATCAAGGAGATCTACAGGTGTAAGGTCAAGGAGATCAGCTGAAGCATTCATGGAGGGATAATAACTCAGGCTATAGAGTTGTTGTGTTGAGTAAGAGAGAGAGGAAAGAAGGTCTTGAGGTGTGGCAAGCCTTTAAGGTGGAGGAAGAAGTGGCATCTTCATTATTGTATTTTCTTCTAGTAATATCTAATACAAGAGTGTGTATTGTCTCTCAAATTCTTTGCTATCTCAAGTTTCTAGTTACTTTATCATTCTGGTATAATTCTATGTTTAATTGCTTATAAGAAAGTAATCAATTGTGCTTCCGTTGGATAAGGGGTCTCCTAACAGATCCCATATATATATATATATATATATATATATATATATATATATATATATATATATATATATATATATATATATATATATATATATATATATATATATATATATATATTTGATAGTATCTACAATAGACAAGTTCCCAAGACTAAATTTTTCACATAAACATGTTAACTATTTTTTTTTTAATGATCTCTATTATCTACCTCATAATAATAATTATGAGAAATAAAAAACTTAGCAGTATTAAATATAGATAAATCTATGAACCTTGCATCTAGATAATAAATAACCTTCATTTTAATTTTTTTATCTCCATTTCAATGCAATCATCTAGTATCTCTAATCTTTATGAGTTATGCAAGCTCTCAAAACTCAATTGATGTATAAATATTTTACCTGCTCCATCAGAAAACTCAAGAGTTCCTCCTTGTGCTCTATTTAAAATAGATGAAATATGTATTATACCTGCCCCAAATATGTCTCTTTGAAATCTCCTATGAAGCATTTCAATAGTAATATCTGAATTAGTACCAATGAAAATAATGTCAATATGGTCATCTTAAAAATTTGTATTCAAATTATTTAACTCAATAATTACGTTTGCAATTAAATGGATGCAGAATTGTGCTTGAAAAAATCTTGCCAAATCATATATTTTTTTATCCTCTAACTCTCATTCTCTCAACAAAAAAAGCATAACTTTGACAAGCCTTTTCATTACCTTTCCTCTAGAGAGCCACCTAATTTTATGAATTTGCAACACTTCTAATGAGCTAATTTGAATTGACTCCATTAGATCTCATAGTGCTCCATGTCTTTTATAAGATTTTTTAAGTCTTGAATAAATTTTATTTAAAAAATTGTTAATAAATTATAGCTTTGAAAAATAAGATGAAGCATCATTTGCTACTAATAGTTCTTGATAAGCTATGCAATGAATATATATTAATTGAGGAGCATCTCAATGAAGTTTAGTAGACAAGTCTTCATAAATACCCCTCATAGCAAAAGCACCATCAGATTCAAAATAAACTTTGTCAATGATAAATTTATCTCTACTAAAATACTTATCACAACATTATACATAGATTTAGTTGTTCCATCCTTTATTTGAAAGAATCA
This sequence comes from Torreya grandis, assembly GCA_037957365.1. Taxonomy (NCBI): domain Eukaryota; kingdom Viridiplantae; phylum Streptophyta; class Pinopsida; order Cupressales; family Taxaceae; genus Torreya; species Torreya grandis. The sequence goes on along the minus strand of JARHVA010004449.1, from coordinate 1,272,180 downwards.
TATAAACTTTATTACACATTTACCTCTTCCTTTATTTATAAAATATGTAATGTAAACTATCAAATGTTGTATAATCTGATCAATACTTTCATCAACTAAAATTGAGTAAAATAGACTATGAAAAATCTCATCTTTTAACTTGTTTTAATATACCTCCTTTAAAACTTGTAGAAACTTTTTTTTAGATGTGGTTTTTGTATATACAGAGTATTCATCTATTACATGCATGTGTAGAGTGCCTTTATACATGTTCAAATCATAAATTGGCTTATAAAATTTTGAAGGCAAATCATGTATGGCAACAAAATATATATTTTCTATCACAAATACTATTCTCTCCTTCTCAGTTTGTACTATTAGTTCAACATGTTTGGTTATTATAATACTACTTCATTTACTTTCTCCCTCCAAAAGTTAAAAAAAAATATGAAGCTTTGGTTCTGCATGCATTTTAAGACTGTTGACTTGAAGGGTAGTATTTATACCTTTAGAAAATAGAATCTCTCTCTCTTATGCTTTATACATCAAGAAAATTTTATCCTTTCAACACCATTGCAATCTTTCATAATAGAAACCCATGAAAATATTATTTTTCATTTGGACTTGAAGTTAATTTTTTGTTTCTTTGATGTTTATTCCTCTTCTTGAATATGTTCTCCATCTTGTTCATAGTTTCCTTTATGTAGATGAACATCAAAGTCTTAATTTCTAGACTGGCATTGTTGATTAGAATTTTGAAGAATATGAAATTCCTTAACAAGTGATAGTTCACTTTTATCCTTCTTAGGCCAATCAATAGAATCCATTTTATCCTAATTTATACCTTCTTAATGACAAATTTAAAATAAAAATGAAATGTATAAAATTAATTTATACCTACTCAATGCTATTCTTCTATAAGTGCTAACTGTAAGCTTTTAGAAGTTAGGGATACCGAATTCCAATCTCACTTTGAATTAGACATAGAAATAGATATGAAAAAGAAAGTAAATTTCAATCTCACTTTGAATTAGTCTTACAAACATATATTGAAATTAAATTGATGTGCCCAAAATATGTCCCATTATCGACATAGAATTTTTTTCATTTCATCTCTCTAAGGATATAATCTTATGAAAATCATAGACCTTTAGCTAACTATTGCATTGAAAATAGCTACTTTATCTCATTTATGTCAAACCAAAGGTTGAGTTATCATTGTATCTTTTATACCTAACAAGTAGCATGTTTTAGTGTTTTCGTTTTGAAGAATACACATGAATGATGTTAGAAATAACATTTTAGAGAAGTTTCAATTTTGACCTCAGTTTCTTGAAGCTATAGACTCTGACAGTCCATGATCTATGGACTCTACCAGTCTAAGATCTACAAATTCTATCAGTTTAGAATCCACAAACTCTGTCAGTCTAAAATCTACAGACTCTATAGATATGAAATATGAGAATCAAAATTTTTTGTAGATGATCTGAAGAGGAAGATTACTCTAGCTGGAATCACATCAATGAAATATTTGGCTCCTATTTTGAAGGATTAAATTTTGATATATTTTATATATATTTAGACCTTAAAACTATTATAGGGATAATATAACTATCTTATTAAGACAAATAGATTTTTTAGGATCTTGATCAATCCAAATCTCCTATTTTAAGGATGAATGGGTTGACTAAGAAGTCTTAATTTTTTACATATTATTTTTAGTCTGATTATATTAGCATAAATATGTAAATCTTTTGTTTGAAAATAAGATGAATAACTATTAAATTCAAATTTTCAGATATGTTGTAAATGTTTCAAATTTTTATGAATTAATGCAATATTGTTCTATCTTTTAGTACTAAGTAAATTTCATTTGTGACTCTAAGAAGAGAAAGGGCCCACTCTCTTTGGAATCGAGAATTTATGTATGGTATTTATATTTATGTTGAACTAATTTTGCATTACTAGATAATCAAAATATCCTAAATACTTACAAATATTAGTAATTCAAATTCAAATATTTACATTCCAATAGCTATCTTTTTTCAGAACAAGTGTGACTTAGCCTTAGTGTTCCTTTTGATTTACTGCACAGGTGCTAGTTAGCTTATAATTATCTCTCCAACTGAGTGTTTACATTTTCAAACAAGTGTGAATTAGATAGATTAACATTTCCATGCAAGTGTGACTTAGATAGATACAAATTTCCAAGCAAGTGTGAAGTAGATTAAGGGTGTTTTAAATATCAAGTAAAGGATTGAATTAGTTAGTGTAATGGTTAATCTCTTCTTTTAGCAAGTGTGTGAAGCAATTAGCTTACAAAAATTATTTCATTGATAAAAGTTAGATTAGAATCATCAAAATCCCCCTAAGATCAACTTATAGATCTACCACCATAAACCTTACTACAAATAGCTTTGGACACCGACCCTGATTTGATAAACATCAATCTGAAACATTGATTAAATGAAGGGTTAAACAACACTTATATATATATATATATATATATATATATATATATATATATATATATATATATATATATATATATATATATATATATATATATATATATATATATATATATATTCAAAAGGAGATTTATCTATAAAAAAAATACAATTCATTTATTATTTTTGTAAATTTGTAAGGCAAAGTGTATACTCTGTAATACTCATTACATCAACTTAGATGGGTTAGGATGGATAATTGGATTTAAATTTGACCACTAATATATATATATATATATATATATATATATATATATATATATATATATGAACCAAAACACACAAGTTACAAGTGATGTGACAAAAAGTGATAACTCTTGAACCAAAATAGGCTGAACCTTGTTCCCGCTTAGTGCGAGTGCACAAGTATTTTATAAAATTTAAAAAATCAAGTACATAAGGGTGCCTTTACTCCGTTAACCTTTTTACAATGCAAACATGGATTTATATATTTTTTACCAATGACTGGTAAAAACAACTAATCCTATAACCAACTAAATACAGGAAAACAACCTGTAAGGTAGTTTTAATTAATAAATATAAAATATGAAAACTACCTAAAAATTAATCTAAGTTTATTTCGTGGGGGTGTCTTTAATAAAAGATGCATGCCCCATTTACAATAATTATTTATTACCTACCAAAAATCTAACCTAATGTTAAGACTTTGGAACAAGTCCTAACAAACCCCCTTATGATCCAAAGTCATGTCTTTGGACACATACCAAGCATTTTTCTGAATTTTTTAAATTTGATTCTGTCAAGGGGTTTTGTGAAGATATTGGCTGTCTGATCGGCAACTGGGCAATGTATTAGATCAAGAGTTTTCTTTGCCACCAACATTCATAGATAATGGTATTTGACATCCATATGTTTTGATTTGGCATGAAACACTTGATTCTTGGACATCTTGATTGCACTCTAATTATCAATATATAACTGTATAGGAGCAAACTGAGAAACCTGAAGGTCTTCAATAATATGATGAAGGTAAACAATTTATCTAGAAGCATCGCATGATGCAATATACTCCGATTCTACTAATGAATTTGCCACTGTATATTACTTCTTACAACACCCAAACAATGGCAGTTGAACCCATATGCATAGTGTATCCTATGGTTGACACTCTGTCATCTACACATCAGCCAAAATCTACATCATAATATCCAACAAGTTTGAAATTCTTGTTGTAGCAGTATTCAAGGCCATACATTTTCATTCCTTGAAGGTAATGAAGTACTTGTTTTGCTACATGCCAATGAATTTCTCTAGGCTCGTGAATAAACCTAGATAAAATTCTAACTGAAAATGACATATTAGGCCTGGTAGTCATCAAGAATATCAAACCTCCCACCACTTGCCTATATGTGGTGCCATGAAAAAAGCCACTGCTATCATCCTTAGACAATTTCAAGTTACTTTCCATGGGAGTGAGGGCAAGTTTGCAATCACTCATGCCAAACCTCTCTAATAACTCAGAAATATACTTAGTTTGTGAAATGAAAATACTATGCTCTTTCTAAATTACCTCTATGCTTAGATAGTAGTGAAGAAGTCCAAGATATATCATCTCAAACCCATCTTTTAATTCCTTCTTCATAGACTTGTTATGGTTTTCATCATTACCTGTAATAAACAAGTCATCTACATAGAGAACAAGTATCACCATTTTCTTACCCTGCACTCGAAAATAGAGAGTATCATTAGATTCACTACGATGAAAACCAATGGATTTCAAGTATGAATCCATTTTCTCATACCAAGCCTTGGGTGCATGTTTGAGTCCATACAAAGCTTTTATCAATTTACATACTTTGTGTTCAACACCCACCTGTTCAAAACCATGAGGTTCTTTCATATAGACTTCTTCCTGTAAATCACCATTTAAAAAGGACATTTTTAACATCTAATTGATTTACTTTCCAACCATTTTGTGTGGCTAAGGCAAGTACCATATGAATAGTGTGCCATTTGGCAGTTGGTGTAAATGTTTCCTCATAGTCAATACCTTCTTGTTGTGCATATCCTTTGGCAACAAGTCATGCCTTATGTTTATCAATGGAGCCATCTGATTTATACTTAGTCCTATAAACCCATTTACATCTGATGGGTTTAACATGTGGAGGAGGATCAACTAAAACCCATATATTATTGTTAATTATGTGATCATACACACATTTCATTGCCTTTTGCCAAACATGTTTAGTATATGCCTCCTCAAAAGTGGATGGCTCAGTGGAAGAAGTAGTAACAACCATAGCATAGTTCACCTATTTTTGAGAACTCTTGGGCCCTGTTAAACCAACTTCATCTGCTTTCAAGTCAAAACAAGTACTTTGAGCCCATTTTAGATACTTAAACAAATTATTCAAATCAGGGACTCCAAAATTCTCATCATGTGCATCATTCGAAGGGGGACTTAGAGAATTTTCAAAAATTTCTAAGTCATCAACCTGTGAACTTGTAGATGAAGGAGAGGAAAGTGAAGGAATTTGAGTCTCATATCATAACTTCGAAGAGTTATCCCCATTATTCAAACCCTTATCTCTTTTTTTATTTTTCCTCTCTAATCTTTGAAGTTGAGAATCGATCTCTGGAGTGTTCATAGTCCCAAACTCATCAAATATTACATCTCGACTCACTATGAATTTTCCTAAATCCTATGCAAGCAAATGAAATCCATTTTTATCTTCAAAATAACCAAGAAAGATGCATTTTTGAATTAATGGTTCCAACTTATTTCTATGTTTAATATGAATCAAAGCAAAACAAACACATCCAAACACTTTCAAGTGTTTAACTTTTGGTTTAAATCCATACCATGCCTCATATGGAGTTTGTCCCAAAAGTGCAACTTTGGGGCATCTGTTTCTCAAGTACACTGCAGTACCAATAGCTTTGGCCCAAAACTTATCATCAAGTTGTTTATAGTGCAACATGGCATGTGCTATGCCCTCTAAGGTTCTATTCATATATTCAGATACTCCATTTTGTTGTGGAGTATAAGCATTACTATATTGTTGATGAATGCCATGTTCTCAACAATAATCTAAAAATTCATTAGAGGTATACTCACCTCCATTATCTAAACAAAGTGTGGCTAAATGTGAACCTATTTTTTTTTACTAAGTGTAACCAATCAACAAACATAGTGAAAACTTCAGATTTATTTTTCATAAAGAATACTCAAGTCATCCTAGAAAAGTCATCAATAAACAAGACAAAGTATTTACACCCACCAATGGATGACTTTTTCATGTCACATACATCACTATGAACTAACTGTAAACATATTTTAGCTCTCCAAAATGACTGTTTAGGAAATTTTTCTCAATTTTGTTTGCCCAAAACACATGACTCACAAAGAATACTATCTTTGTGAAAAGTGGGCAACCCATTCACTATTCCATATCTCTACAAATCCACTAAAGAGTGGATATTCAAATGTCCATAGTGGAGATGCCATAATTGTTGTGTAGACATAGTACCTGTACTTGTGTCAATAACTACCGCAAGTTCTATATTGGGAGGAAGCACCTTACAATGCAATCTAACCAAGTTTCCATCTTCATACCTTGTATACATTATTTTATAATATCCTTCACTGAATTGATGTAAATGAGCCCATTTACAAGCACAATTTGATAGCCTTTCTTTCAAATAGTTACCAGAGAAAGTAAGTGTTTCTTCAATGTGGGAACATACCAAACATCCTCCAAGTATTTTATAGACCCATTAGGAAGAAGAATCTGAATAGATCTAAGTCCTAGTGATGTATGCATAGACTTATTTGCTAAAGCAACTAGAGAGAGAGAAGCTTCCTTATAAGACCAAAAGAAATCTCTCCGAAAATTTATGTGTTTGGTTGCTCCTATTTCTAAAACCCATACATCTGTGAGCTCATCTCTAGCCTCATATTAAATATAATCAATGTGCCCCAAAATAGTGAATGCAGATTCATGAGAAATATTACTAGATTCATCATAGTCATGATCAACATACTGAGCAAAGTTGGACTTAGTCATTTTTTGTGGCCTCTGAATTTTATCAAAAGAAATCCTACATTGTGAGGCAATGTGACCAAATTTTTTACATCTATGACACTGAATGTCTAATCTACCTCGACCTCTGCCCCTATATGACTTATGACCATGTCCTCGATCACTTGTTTCATGTTATTGTGATTGATTACATTTTTTATTATTTGAATGGCCCCTACCTCTATTTTGATATCTGCCTCCTTTATAACCTTGACCCCCTCTATAACTGTTTCCTCTATTGTTTTGATGCCTAGATGTAGATGAACTAGGCTTTGACTCTAAAACATGGGCTTCTTTAGTTTTCTTTGATTTCTTGGGTAGAGAGAGGTCATGTTGGATGAGCAACTCAGTGAAATTATTAAAAGTGATGCATGTGATCTTGTCAGAGACACGCAACATTTCAACAAAATTCCTATAGGACCCTGGTAGTCCTTTCAAAGCAACAGTAACTATGAGGTCATCATCAAGTTTTCTAAATCTAGCCTTAGTGTACTCAGTAGTGATATTTTTCAACTTAGATATATATTCTCCCATATCCCCATCTTCATTTAATGACAAAGTAAACAACTGCATATGAATATCTATCTTCTTATGCTTAGGTTACTTATCATACAAATCTGACAATGTTTTCCATGTAGTGTAACTATGAGGAGAATTTTCAATATGAACATAAGAATCATGAGTACAACAACATTTAATGAGAGCTAAGGCCTTAGAATCACATAAATTAAAAATATCTAATTTAGCCTGCTCTTTTGGCAATGTGGGATTTTCATTCTTAACAATATCCCATAACTCATTAAAAACTAGTGAAGCCTCCATCAATTATTTTCAATCTGAATAATTAGAAATTGTTAATCTATCACCATCTAAAAGCAAATTTTGAATTTTTAACATTTTTAAATGAAAGCAAGTGTAGTAGAGAAAAGTGAGACAAAATGCAAAAGAAATAAAACAAATATCACATCACTACACAAGACACTACTTCTACAGGGTTTTACACTTAACCTCCACGTAGAGCGCAAAAGAAAAAAACAAGTATTTTTAATGGGTTTTGCACTTAAAATCACCAAAAATCAATGATTACACCCTTATTTCACCAAATTATAACCTTATTCCACCAATTACACCCTTAACTCACCACAAAAATGCAAAAAAAATTTGATTGAATTGCTCTTTTTTCAAAAATTTAAATAACACAATACAATAAGTATGTGTTTTACAATATTCTGATTTTAAAAAATAGAATATATATATATATTTTTTTAAAAGCATATTCCAAAGCAAAAAGAACTTTCTCCAAAAAGAATGGATTTGAACCCTTGACCTCCTCCTTCACAAGCTTCTTACAAAATAAGCTTAACTAATTGCTCTAAGAGCATTTTCATAACATTACACCTTGAAATTTCTACTTATACCATATTTTTATGTATGAGGGAAATTTTTTTAAAAAAAATTACATGAGTAAATAAATTCAAAATTTTCCCCTTTTACAACTTCTCTTCCAAACATCCTCCCATGGGACCCACTAAGGCAAATTTTTATATCAAAAAAACCTTAAAAACATCAAAAATAAATTCTTAATTTTTATTGCAGTGCCTTGTTTGCCTGGGACGCCATGGCAGCTCATGGCAATTATTTTTTCACCTGTTCTCTCTCTCTCAGGCCGTACAAATCCGTACAGGCATGATAAAATTGATTTTAATTGAGTTCTGGCAAAATTTTGACGTATATTTGCAGAGAATGGATTCAAAATGAAGCTAGGGCATTGGAAGGCCGTAAAACAGGCCGTACAACTTAGATTTTTCCAAATTTTTCATTTAGAATGCAAAAATAGGGGTTTTAATGCCATTTGATCAAGATTGACAGATGTTTTGGATTTAAAAAGCTCTGAAATGAATGAAAATAATAATGACAGCCATGAATGGAAATTTTTAGAGGTTTTCAACAAGAAACAGGCCATATAAATCTAGTTTTCGCTAAAAAATAATGAATTAAATAACATTTAAATGCTAAAAATTTATTTTTTATGCCAAATTTAGAGTTTGATCACAGAAAAATGGAGTATCAAATGGCCAAAATGACCAGACTATGGTATATAGAAAATATACAAGTTTAAATATAAATAATATTTGAAAAATTAAAATAATTTAATAATTTTTCAAAATATTTAAACCAATACTATATGGCATACCTTATTTCATGCCGAATGATATCACGTGAATTAATTTTTCACCTTGCTCTTTCAAATTCACCAAGCTCCCAAAATAACCATGCTCTGATACCACTGATAACTCTTGAACTAAAATAGGTTGAATCTTATCCCCGCTTAGTGCGAGTGCACAAGTATTTTATTAAATTCAAAAAATCAAGTACATAACATTGTCTTTACTCCGTTAACCCTTTTACAATGCAAATATGGATTTATATAGTTTTTACCAATGACTGGTAATAACAACAAATCCTATAACCAACTAAATACGGGAAAACAACCCGTAAGGTAGTTGTAATTAATAAATATAAAACATGAAAACTACCTAAAAATTAATCTAAGTTTGTTTATTTTATGGGGGTGTCTTTACTAAAAGATGCATGCCCCATTTACAATAATTATTTATTACCTACCAAAAATCTAACCTAATGTTAAGACTTTGGAACAAGTCCTAACAAAAAGTTCATAATCATTATTAAAATGGCAAATGAAGGGTAAGCTTTAAAAGTTTATAATCTGCAGACTACAGTGTGTACACACAATAGTTTACATGCATGTCATTGTTCCCGTACATTTCACCATGCATCACAAAGTACACACATCACACTGTACACAGAATAATTTATATTGTTTCATTTTTATATATATTTATAAGACTAATTCTCAGTGAGATTGGTAAATTGATATATACAGTAAATAGTTTTATATATTTATTATACTAATTTACAATGAAACTTGACACACACACATATTCACTGCAAATTAATTATATATATGTATATATATTGCAGTATACGCTTTACATGGGGGGAGGGGCGAAGGGGGAAGGAGGAAAGACAAACAATCTCATTTAATAAGTTCAGGGAGTTCTGTTTAGAAATGTATTTCTTACTAAGGAACATCTGTTTATAATAATAAGTGGATGTCCCAGCACGCACCCAACAGAGCACTTGAACAATTTATTACCATGGTCAAATTTCATGCTTCCACAAGGGGTAAAGTGGTTCTGCAACAATTTTTTTATATTTCAACTATGATTTTTTTATACTATTAAATGTTGTGTTTGCAATGATATAAAGCAACAATAAATTATTATATGAAGGTAAAGGTTCCACTAACCATGCAAGGATTTTTCAACTCGTAGTTAGTTTGTTAATGGCTGATAATTTCATGGGATTATAGCTATAAAATTATTATTTTATATCTCAGATCAATTAACATGTAAATGGATAGATGCTTGGACACAACCCAAAGCCGGAGATTTGAAAGGAGTAAGGTGGAAATTAGGGGGACGGTCTGTGGTGGAACGGCACCCCACATTAATTAACTCTGTCGGGGATAGAGAACAGGGCTTTTCTATAGCGCCTGCGAACGATACACCTACTGTTCAATTAGAAAGAGCTGGAGGTCATATTTGAGAGGGAAGTATGGATTTCCTTTCGAAGATTGATATGCAAATTCGAAAGAGCTGGAGGTCATATTTGAAAGGGAAGTATGGATTTCCTTTCCAAGATTGATATGCAAATTCGAGGGTTTATGGCCGACTCTGCCTACACTTCATAATCGGATCTCAATATGATAGCAGCATCTAGTTGAAGGTAACATTGACATTTGCCTCTGCTCTAGATGGTTTTTTATTTTTATTTTTGATTAAGTAAAAGATAAGGAGGCTGTATTTAAGGACTCTATTTAGGATTGGTATAACCACAACTTCAAACCTTCAAACTTGGATTTCAACGCCCAGACTAAAAATTTCAACTTCAAAACGATTTAGCTTACGCTTTCAAAAGTAACTTATCATTTTTGGGATGATTTGGAGTCTAGTGCCATAGGGAATACCATTGTGAAAATTTGGAGAACTGACGATTTAACTGATAAAAGGGGGCACTCCACATACGTCCGTATATTGATATATGTTGATATTACTAAGGATCTGCCTGCTCAGCTGGAACTGAAGGTCACGGAAAAAACTTGGATTCACCCCTGGAATTTCCAGGAATCCCTTCTAGGTGTCATAGATGTTTCGAATCAGGGCATCTACTAAATGCTTGTCCAAATCACAAGTTCAAATAACTTTATTCGCGGTGGAAGGAAGCAAGGATTGAACACATAACGGTTCAAGCTGTGAATGATAATGGTAGAGAAAGTGAAGGACCAGATTTAGTTCTACAATCACCATTGGATGCCGTGGAGCAGATCTAGAAAATTGAAGAATGTTGTGCTGAGGCAGTGGCAAAAGATGTTGATTTTGCTTTGCTAAAAAAATGGTAATGCTGAAAATAGTCCAAAATCTTCGGCTCGGACACATTCAGTAGGAAAAGGTTGGACAGAACCATTGGAAATCTCGATCCCCATATTGTCAAATCTCGAAGAGTGAGGAGAATGGAAAGCAATGAGCAACAGAAAGAGAAAAAAATATAAATAGGGCTTGAATCTCATAACTATGTCTCTTAGATCTAATAAAAGATTTCTAATAAATAAAATCTTTTAAGAGAGACTAACTAGCTTGAGTGCTACTAGTATCATGGTAATAGAAATGGCAGCAACACTTGTTGATAAACCTAACATGTGAGGCCTTTTTCATGCTACATTTTATTTGTTTTGTGGCTGCATCTGGTCTTTTAGTTGTTTAGTTGTATGCGGGCACTCTGGTTAAATAAAATATTTTAAGAGAGAGTGCTAGTATCATGGTAATAGAAATTGCAGCAACACTTGTTGATAAACCTAACATGTGAGGCCTTTCTCATGCTACATTTTATTTGTTTTATGGCTGCCTTTGGTCTTTTAGTTGTTTAGTTGTATGCGGACACTCTGGTTGTATATCCTTGTCATATATTGGCTTCTAGGCCCGCTTTCTTTTTCAGTTTCATGTACATGGTTGGGCCCTTCGTTCAAAAAAATCATCTGTTTACTAATACTAATAAAAATTAACTTGTAAGTGTAAATCTACATTAAACTAGGATGCTTGGAAAGGTATTTAAAATTAATATATTTCTATAAATAATCATTTGCTTAAATGTTTCCACTTCTATTGAGATTCATTGTGAAATAATTTTCCTTCCATTTTTATTTTTTATTAAAAGCTTATTTTGTATATGGGCTTGTAAGCTTATTGGGATAGTATAATATTTTTTATGTTTATATAAACTCATAAATATATATTTTATTATAGATTTATTATTATATTTGTTTTAGGTAATTTGTTTTATATAAATATATAATATCTTAAAAAAATTAAAATTCATTTTTGTTTTATACAATTATGTATAAAGAATATTGTATTTATAAAATTTTCTTATATTGAATGTTGAATATTTACGGATTACGGGAATTTGAAATTTCATATGGACGTATTGACTCCATGTTATATATTAAAACTCATTTACCATTGTTTTATTGTCAACGTGATATGTTTTTTTATAAATGCTCTTCCATTAATGTTAAAATTTTGTCGTGATCTGTACAGCCTGATTTTATTGAAGGTAATTGAGTTTTCCTATTTCATCCAAGTAATCATCTATGAGGTGCCATAATATTAAATTCCACTAATTGAAACAATCTTACCAACTTTTTTTTGTTGCTCAAAAGTAAAGACTCCATGATAATCTTCAATTGTTTTTCTCACAATTGTTTTGGTGATCGGCACGTAGGTTGTAACTAGCACCATGTTCCAAGTAGAATCATAACTTTTTTGAATAAATTTCTTGTTAAATTAGTGTCTATATTACTATACTATATCCATATTATCAAATTAAAATCATAGTATTGTTATTTTGCAATGTTATAAATATGTTTGTATTTTTGTAGCAATTTAATATTATTCTACAAGAATAATATTTCAAGGGTATGTTGTTCAAATTATTTATTTCGATAATTTATATTGTGACAATATTACAAACAATTATTCAAATATAATTTGTCTTTAAGGAAAAAATAATAATTCAGTGGCATCATTGCATTACATTATTTTCACTATTTTAAGTCATAATTAAAATATCTTTCAAGTTAGGAAATAATTAAATTTAGAAGGTGAAATATCATTCCTAAATTCATATATGTATTTAATTTGTTTGTAATGTCGAATTGAAACTACATAAATACAACATCGACCTAGACACACTTTAAATTTAGTAGTAAAGTCGTCTCATCATAACCTACTAATTTCAACTAGGTGGCATTGTCAACGTTGCATGTATGACTTTTTTAACATTATCTGAGTGACTTTATTAAACTCACTGAGTGATTTTCCTATTGTCACTTACATGACTTTGCTAAATTTTCGTAGGAGACTTTGCTAATGTTATTCGGTGACTTTAAAAGTCCCTTTAAATGAAACTTAACTCCATTACTAAAATTTATTTTAAATTCATCACTAAATGTGTCTTTAATTGCAATACTAGGTCCAAATCTAATAATGATGGTATGTTTGATTTTAATATGAATTTAAAATAGAGTCTAGACCCAACATAAATGCTTAGACACCTAAATTTGGCACAAGAATCTTACTTCTAATATCAACATATATTAACATATAAATGTAAAATCTTGAGCTAACCATAAAATATATTTCCTTATAATTCAAGTTGATATTCATTGAGTCACATCTTGTACATTTGTGATAAAGTTGTAGTTCTTGGTCACTCAACTTTACCATTATGCCAAAATATGGTACTAGGATGCATATATTTGAATTAATCACTTCTATAGAATATTATATTCCAAACACTCACTCAATTTATTCTTTCTCCATTTTTATATAGCTATGTGAAGTTCTGATTTCAAGTATACAGGATATGTAGTTTACAATGTCACTTTTGTAATTTATTAACTCTATAAATATTTATTTGTTTTTTTAAAAAAATCTAAGTCAAAGAGTAATAAAATCAATTCTACACATTATTCCTACTAAAATTTGCAACCAAAGGTATAGGGACATTAAGAAAGAGGCAATGTATTATTGATAAAAAAAAATAGTATGAAAAACCTTGTGCATGTGAAAATTGGTAGAATATAAATAGACTCAACAAACATGATTCTCACAATGATGTAGATATCTAGTTCAATCCCAAACCCTATGCATGTTTATGATTTAATCTATTTTAGATTTAGGATATGTAAGTAATCCAAAACTATTTAAATTAATATTTCATAAGTTAGGGTAGACACTACTTAAATTTGAATTGTTAAAGAGATATTGATTACACTTACTAGATATAGAAATGCCCATAAGAGAAATAAATGAGTTTATAGATTTTTTCTTTTTTTTTAATCACTTTTTTATGTATAGTCATATAAAATAGTTTGTGTATGCTTCTATGACAATATTAGTAGAGGCTAGAAACCTATGTTGAATGGTCCCATCCATTATTTACTAGAAATGTCCTTGTTTTATTTTCTAAATTTTTTGTGCTACATATTATTACACTTATAAATAAATATTATTCATGTTTTTTTATTGGTCTTTCTTCTTATTCATAGATCTTAATTTTGCCTTCCTTTTTCATAAAACCCTGGCTCCACTTTTGATACTTACTTGACCTAAAAAGAGTGATGTAAAAGATAGGTTACAGAGCCTCATCAACTTATAAAATTAATGGTTTATCATTTCATATGTTCCAATACTCTAAATAGGGCTCAAACTACATTTGGTTCTCCCAATTATGTGTATGTGTGCTCAATAGTGTTCAAATAGAATGTAATGCATAGTTTTGTGTTTCATCACTTGAAAACATGTAACATGACTTTACAATTATTATTTAGATTTAGCTACTAGACTATTCACTTCAGTGTTTTTATATTTATATGATTTTGAATAATGTTTCAAGGATATAAAATAAATTTCTTAATGTGAAAGTGAATACTAGATGCCTTATAAATAAAAATGGCCTTAGACCTTGTGTATATATAAGTGAATCTTTGGTCAATTCCCCCCATACATTAAATGAAAAATGTTTGGGTTGACCTAAGGGAGGGATTTTAATTTTAAAAATAGTGATTTATGGAACCTCATACACTACCAGAAAAGGCAGACAATATTGATAACAAATAACATTTGACTATTTCCAACACTATCCAATAAGGAAGAAATAATGATCTACCATATGGAAATAGTTTGCTTAGGATATTATAGAATTAAGGCATAGGCATGAATATCCTACTTATGAAAGACCAAAGAGTCCGTAGATAGATTAATTGTTAGGAGATAATGGTGATCAAAAAATAAATATGCATGCATAATTCATGTATTTCAAAAATATAAAGCATGATGTTCAAACTATCTAATACTAAATTTATGTTTATAAAAATTCTCCCTTTAATCTAATATTTTTATTAAAGAGTAAAGGGATAAAATAAATAAATTTGATACTTAATTGCATTTGATGTTAACAAGTATGTCCCAAACATCTATATTTGTCCATGCAAAACCTATAAGCTAACATCTATAAATCCATGTCCACTTATGATGAAAAATATAAAATAGACTATATTATTGAGCTATTTGAAATTGAGAAAAGTGAAGAAAAAATGCATCTCTAGGTATAAACCAGTCTATCATTTGAACTCATCTAAAGCATGCCATGTAGTTATTATGGCCTAAAGAGATGTAAAAGGGCATCATAATTATTTTGGTGGAACCTCGTAACATTTTTTTATGTAATATGTTGAACCCCATACCAAGATCATATGCTTAATTGAAACTCTAAGTCAACCATTACAATCTGATTTTATACTATGTAGTACCATTGATCCTCAAATTATAAATATAAAATTTCATAATGAAAAACATCCATGCCTCAAAATCTAATCCATTTTACCTTAAAGTGATGTAGAATTCCATAATATATATCTTAATCTCTCTCAATATGATTTGATAACCTACACGGTCTAATTGTTGTAACCTATTAAATATGTTAAATCTCATATATATTATATGTCTTTATATCAAAAAAAATTCCACATATACTTTATAGTCCTAAAAATTTTAGCTATATATGCCTCACATATGTCTTAATCTATTAATTTGTCTCAATCTAAATCATAGTCTATCCCAATATAAATCATAAAGTATCACTTCTAAATCACATTTAATGTGACATAAAATATGAATTATCTATATGTGAAATCTTGAATCTATAGAATAAGCTCACAAATATGCCACCCATTTGTGGCGAGGGATGAACCCTATGATTCCCTCTTCTCAAAATCAAAGTGTTATAGATATCATTTTATATATAAAATATGTGAGACATGAATTGAATCTAACCTGATACTAACACATGTGGCCATGACATAACCAAAACTTCAAACCTTTGCATTTGGATTTCAATTCCGAGACAAAAAATTTCAAATTCAAACCGATTTAGATTAGGCTTTCAAAAGTCCCTTATCATTTTTTAGAGGATTTGGAGTTTAGTGCCATATGGAATACCATTGTGAAAATTTGGACAACTCACGATTTGACTAATAAAAGAGGGCACTGCACATACATCTATATATTGATATATGTTGATATTACAAAGGATATGCATGCTCAGCTACAACTAAAGGTTAAGGAAAAAACATGGATGCAACCCATGAATTTTGAAGGAATCCCTTCTAGGTGTCATAGATGTTTCAAATCAGGGCATCTACTAAATGCATGTCGAAATAACAAGTTCAAAAACCTTTATTCATGATGGAAGGAAGCAATGATTGATCACATAATAGTTCAAGTTGTGAATGATCATGGTAGCAAAAGTGAAAGACCAAATTTAGTTATAGAATCATTGGATGTTATCGAGTAGATCTAAAAAAGTGAAGAATGTTGTGTTGAGGTAGTGGCAAAAGATGTTGATTATGCTTTGCTAAAGGAAAAAATAGTAATGCTAAAAATATTTCAAAATCTTTGGCTCACACTCATTCAATAGGTCAAGGTTGGATAAAACCATCGCTAAAATAGAATCAAATTCAAGCTTTATAAATCTCGATCCCCATATTGTCGAACCCCAAAGAAAGAGGAGAGTGGAAAACAATGAACAATAGAAAGAGAAGAAAAGGTAAATATGTCTTGAAAATCATCACTATGTCTCTTAGATCTAATAAATAAAATATTCTAAGAGAGACTTAGTAACTTTAGTGCTAGTACTGTCATAGTAGAAAGGGCAATAATACTTGTTGATAAACCTTGCATGTGAGGCCTTTTTCATGATGCATTTTATTTGTTTTATGGTTACATTTGGCTTTTTAGTTGCTTAGTTGTGTGCAGAAATTTTGGTTGTATATCCTTATCATATATTGGCTTTTAGGACCACTTTATTTTTCAATTCATGTATATGGCTAGGATTTTGGTTAAAAAAACCTTATATTTACTAATAATATTAATTAATTTGTAAATGTAAGTCTACATTGAAATAGGGTGCTTGGAAAGGTATTTAAAAATTATCATTTCATATCATATCGTATACTTGGTTCATTAGCTGGTATTCATCCAACAATTCAGACAGGGATCAACATTTTCTTTGCCTCCCCCCCCTCCTGCCCTCTATATAGATTGATTTATTGATTTACTGATTAAGGATTAGTTTAGTTTAGTTTAGTTTGGTTTATATAGGCTAGGTTTAGTTTAGTTTAGATAGGTTTAGTTTAGTTATATCTAAATAAATTATCATTTTCTTAAATGCTTCCCCCTCTACTAAGATTCATTGTGAAATAATTTTCTTTCCATATTTTTATAGAAGGCTTATTTTGTATATGGGCTTGATTGGGACAATATAATATTTCAATGTTCATATTAGCTTCAAAATATATATTTTACTATAGATTGATTATTATATTTGTTTTAAATATTTTATTTTATATAAATATATAATATATTTATAAATTTTTAAAATTCATTTTGTTGTATACAATTGTTTACTAAATAATATTTTATAAATTATAAAATTATCTCATATTGAATGTTGCATATTTAGGGATTACATGAATTCAAAATTTGATATGGACATCTTGACTCCATGTTATATATTATAAAATCATTTTCTAATTTTTTTTCTCAACATGATATTTTTTTCCACTATTTTTTATAAATGATCTTCAGTTAATGTTACAAATTTATCATGATCTATAGAGCCTGATTTTATCAAAAGTAATTAAGTGTTCCTATTTCATCGAATTAATCATCTATGAGGTGTCATAATACTAAATTCCACTAATTGAAACAATCTTACATTATATTGTGAGGATATTGGAAACAATTATTCAAATATAATTTGTCTTTAAATAAAAATATATAATTCAGTGTCAATATTGCATTACAATATTTTGACTATTTTAAGTCACCACTAAAATATCCTTCAAGCTAGGAAATAATTAAATTTTGAAGGTGAAATATCTATAATAAATTCATACGTGTATTTAATTTGTGTATAATTTTTAATTTAAACTACATAAATACAACATTGACCTAGACACACCTTAAATTTAGTAGTAAAGTCATCTCGTCATAACCTACTAATCTCAACTAGGTGACATTACTAACATCACATGTATGACTTTGCTAAAATTATCTAGGTGAATTTACAAAACTCACTGAGCAACTTCAATAATATCACTTGGGTGACTTTTCTAAATTTTCATAGGTGAATTTGCTAATATCATTTGGTGATTTTAAAAGTACTTTTAAATGAAACTTAACTCCATTACTAAAACTACTTTTAAATTCATCCCTAAATGTGTCTTTAATTTCAACGCTAGGTCCAAATCTAATTATGATAGTAAGTTTGACTTTAATATAAATTTAGAATAAACTCAAGACCCAATATAAATGTTTAGACAACTAAATTTGGCACAAGAATCTTGTTCCTAATATCTTATTACTAATTTTCATATCTAGAAACTTATACAAATTAGCATGTTTCATGGTCATTTTTAGTCCCATTAAGTTCCCCAATTATTCCTTGAAATAAAAACACATTGTCTTAAACTTATTACAAAGTATCCATTATAATCATTGGATTATACATCAGCTATTATTAAAATAAGCCTAAAAAAATCATTTATCATCTTTAGGTCAAACCCACACTCTGTGGGTCCATCTACTAAATACATACATCCTATATATGTCTATATATTTTATCATTGTAAGATCATCTACTCATTTTCATTTATTATGGACATTTAACCTCATACCTTGTCAATTCTAAAGTAAGTTAACATTTATAAATTATCCTAGATTAGGTTATTATATATATATATATATATATATATATATATATATATATATATATATATATATATATATATATATATATATATATATATATATATATATATATATATATATATATATATATATATATATATATATAGGTTATTATATATAAGGTCATGTCAATCCATTAAGAGAGGAATTATAACATAGAGAAACATCATCAAATTTTAAATCTCAAGATAACCAAAACATATACTTCCCTTTAATTCAAGTTGATATTCATTGAGTCAAATCTTGCACATTTGTGATAAAGTTGTAGTTCTTGGTAACTCATCTTTCCCATTATGCCAAAATATGGTATTATCTTGAATATATTTGAATTAATCACTTCTATAGAATATGAGGTTCAAAACCCTCACTCAATTTATTCTTTCTCCATATTCATATAGCTATGTGGAGTTCTGATTTCAATTGTCTAGGATATGTAGTTTAAAAATTCACTTTTGTAATTTATTGACCCTATAAATATTTATTTGTTTATTTTATCAATATAGGTCAAAGAGTAATAAAATCAATTATATACATTATTCCTAGAAAATTTGGAAACCAAAGGTATACCAACATTAGGAAAGACGCAATGTATCATTGATTAAAAAAATAGTATGAAAAACCTTGTGCATATAGATAGACTTGGAAAACATGATTCTTACCATGTTGTATATATCTAATTCAAACCCAAACCCTTTGCATTTATATGCTTTAATCTATTTTGGATTTAGGATATGTAAGTAATAAAAAACTATTTAAATTAATATTTCATAAGTTAGGGTAGAAACTACCTAAATATAAATTGTTAAAGAGATATTGATTGTACTTACTAAATATATAAATTAATGAACCCAAAATTTATCAAGATAATAAAATTAATAATAGGCCAAGAACTGAAATAATAACTTAGGATTGATTCCTATTGATTGAATTGAAATAATTATAAACCCAAACCTTACTTAAATAAACCTCAACTTGGAATTTAGAGTTGACATACAAAAATTTGAAAAAACTAAAATCTAAAAAAATGTCTATTTTTAACAATTGTTATTTATAGTAAGTTTCACATGCAAGTGTGCACAACTCTAAAAATCTCTTGAAATACTCTAAACACTATAATTACCTTATGGGATGAAATTCAATATAAGTTGACATCCATTTCTAAAAATATACAATTTCTAAACATATAAATTTTTTTTAAAAATCATTAAACGTTAATTTTGGACCCTTAGATGATCACATATTGCCTCTTAAAAAAATCAAAATCAACTTTAAGTAGATAGAGCTATTGGATTGGCCATGATCTTGGATCATTGCATAGAATATTGAGTAAACCTATATATGGAGTAATGAAATCATAGATAAATTATAGAGGAAGAAACATGTCTTCACACAACAATATTGTAAAATATGACATTTTTTCATAAAATGGTGTTAACCTATCTAACCTTCTAAAGTGGAAAAATGGGGTACATATAGGGAAAATTATGGCAACATGAGGAAGCCTCTAATTTTCCTAATTATATGATTACATTAGAATGAAATTAGCCTATGTGACCATTTTATAGCTAACCTAAAGAAGCTTACTTGACATAAAATGGCCATAAGGCTATGTAGGCAAAACTTAATGAGAAAAATCACTACACTAGTACCCTCCCTTAAGCATAGTTTAGGTGAGATGAGAATTGGGTCCCAGCATTGAAATCCTAATGAGGTATCCAAATACATAGTGAATAACCTCCATAGGAGGAAGAAGAAGGTGGAGAAACCCTAATCCTAATGGAGCCCATATATTAACAACCTTACTCTCTGTGAAAGGCTTGGTAAAAATATCTACAATTTGGTTCGATGTTGGATAGTATTGAAGATCAATGACTTGATATTTGATAAGCTTCATGATGATGTGCATGTGAATCTCTATGTGTTTGGTCCTTTGATAGACAACCAGATTCTTACAAATATGGACAGTGCTTTGGTTGTCATGGTAGATAATGTTTGGCTTATTAAACTAGATACCAAACTCAATGATAATCCCCTTCGGCTAAATTATCTCAGTGGTGGCATTGATATCCCCTCTATATTCTAGCTCTATAAATGGTAACGCAATTTCACGTGACTAATTACTTCACCAACTTATTGGATCCAAACCATGTGAGAGATAGTAACTTAAAGTGGACTTTTAACTCTAAATATTTCTAGCCCAATCTGAATCTATGTATCTAATCAAATAAATCTCTCTTCCTACTCTATATTTTATCCCATAGTTGTTCGAACCTTGAATGTAGTTCAAAATTTGCTTAGTTACTTTCCAATGTAATTCATGTGGCTTCTCCATATACTAGGAGCCCATGATAACTATACAGGATATGTCAGGTCTAGTGTATGTGAGATAGATAATATTTCAAACAAGTTGTTGATATGGAGTTGCATCAACCAATGGTGTTGGACAATCAGCCTCAAGTTTCACACCAGATAAGAAGGAAGTAGGATTTGGCTTATAATCAACCATGTTAAACCTCACAAGTAAATAAAGAAAATATTTGGATTGTCATAAACTTATCCTAGAATCTAACTAAATGATTTCAATCCTAAGATAGTAATGCAACAATCCCATGTCCATCATTGAAAATCTATTTGAAAGTGAAATTTTCACTACTACGATAGATGATCATGATCTCCCTATAATCAACAAGTCATCCACATAGAGAACTAGAATCAATAGAGAATCATTTTTCCATAATATGTAGACATTTTGATCTAAGTGGCATTTGGTTAACCTAACTATGAGGAGAAAGGATTCCATCTTGGCATACCATACCCAAGGGGCCTCTTTGAGTCTGTAGATAGATTTCCTGAGTCTACAAACCAAGGAGGATTCTTCCATAAAACCTTGTTGTTACTCCATGTAGGTCTCTTCTATGAGGTCACCATGTAGAAAATAACTATTCATGTCCCTTTGGTGAACATCCTACCGATGTGTGGTTGCAATGGCTAGAGTAAATTTGATATACATCATCTTGGCTATAGGATAAAATGTCTCAGTGTAGTCTATGCCAGGCACCTGTGGAAACCCTTTTACAACTGACAAGCTTTGTACTTATCAGCAAACCCATCTACATCATACTTAATTTGATAAACACATTTACAATAGACCAATTTTTTTTCCTTTAGGAAGTGGGACCAAGTCCAATGCTTTATTCTTGATTAGGGAACTATACTCCTCCTGCATGGTAGAATCTTATTTTGGAAAGTCAGATGCCTCATGAAAGGTTTGAAAATCTAAGGCAATGGCCAAGTAGGCATGTAAGTCCCTTAAAATTATGAACGTGTCCACCTTGCATGCAATGGATTTACAACCCATTTCCTAACACTTGAAGTGTTAGTTTGGCCTAAGTGGGATTAGAGTTATATGACATTAGATAAATAGGAGGTGATTTATCATCATCTAAAGTGTGAGTGTGATATGGAGGAGGAGATTCCTTATCACTATTTTCATCACTTAAACTTGAATAATAATAAGAGCCATCTTGATCATTAGGAGGATTTTGAGGTGGATCCAAATCATTGTCTACGATGGAATCAATGTCCAGTGACACTTTTGAAGAGTATAGAGTGCCATTAGGGAGCTCAATTGGGACCTCAAAAAATTTGGCACTCCTTTCTATGAACAACTCATGAGTTTTAGGATGGAGAAACCTGTAACCCTTAGCACCCTCTGCATACCCCACAAAGATACAAGATTGACTCTAAGAGTCCATTTCCTTGTGTTTCTTCTTGGGAACATGGGTCATTATTGGTGATCCAAATACTCAAAATTGATTAATTGTGGGTTTGTGGCCATCCCAAGATTCAAAAGGAGTGACTATTTTCAAGGCTTTGTGTGGAACATAGTTCTAAATGTAGCATACACAGTTGATTGCTTAGATGTAAAACTGAGGAGCACGAGACTTTTATTGAAGCATGTAGTTGTCTATTTATTTTGAGGAATGATTCTTACATTTAGTTACACCATTATATTGAGGACTATATAGAACTATGTATTGCATCTGAATCCCCTATGATGTGCAAAACTACTCAAACCTATTGTTAACATACTCCCCACCATCCTCATTCTTTAAGATTTTGATAAAATAATTTGAGTCCTTCTCCACAAGTTCCTTGAAGTCCTTGAAATGATCAAATACCTTAAACTTATTTTTTAGAGAAAACACTTAGGTGTAGATCAAAAAGTCATCGATGAATGTGAGCATGTATCTAGTCTTTTTGAATTAAGGTTTTGAAAATGGACATTTTATGTCAATATGAATAATTTATAGCTTATATTCTACTCTCCTTTATTTTCCCTTGTCATATTTCTCTTATAGATGCTTGCCAAGAATGTAGCTATTGTATATCCATCTAAAAAATTGAATTTAGGCAACCCTGAAACCATGCCCTGATGATTGAGTTACTGTAGGTAATGATAGTTTAAATGGCCAAACCATTCATGCCATAGTTTGATCACTCCATCTACATGATTAAGTATTGTAGATGAGGACTGATCTAGGGGCAATTATGAGAAGGTATATATCCTATACTAATTATTGGCCTTCTCATAAGCCACTAATGTGTCACTATGCAGCACCTTGAGAACCACTGAATCAGGTGTGAACTTAACTCACTTCTCTGCACCTATGTGAGTGATTTGGTACACTGATAAAATATTGGTGGATAGTTTATGAACACACAAAATATCATTGAAGCTCCCTTCACTTACTTCAACTAATCCTTTACCACCGAATTCTACCAAAGTGTCATAACCCATGAGAATTGAAGGCACAGAACATGGCTCTATTTATGGAAATAGATAATCTGAGGAGGCCATGTGATAGGAAACACCTAAGTAAATAACCCAAGTCAAAGGTTGAGAACCTACTACAACAAGTTCCTTTCCCTTGTTTTTACCCTTTTTCTATCTTTAGCCTTTGTAAAATCTTGTGCAGATGTGTCCTCAGTTGAGGATTCAAGGACATTGATTTTATTCTTCTCAAGCATCTTAGTCAAGGTGTCAATCTTCTTTTTCATACATTGAGATTCATCATGCCCAAGTTTCTTTCAAAATTTGCATTTGAGCTTCTCCTTCTTAGGTTTCTCACTTTAAGAGGACTCATTTGATGATGCCTTAGGCTTGGAATCTGATTTCTAATTATTCTTGAGCTCTTGATCTCATTTAGACTATTTCATCTCCTATTTAACACTACTAGAAGGCTTCTTTTTATCCTTATTGACAATCAAGGCATGTCATTTTGAAGACTTAAGTGCACCCATCTGAACTGACTTATCTTGAAAAAATAAGTTACTCACTGTTAAAATTTTGATTTGATCTATTAGCTAAGTAATAACCCTCTAAATGTTTAGATTATTCAGTGAACTCTCAAATGCATGAAACATGAGGTAGATAAATTGAAGATCCAAAGTAATGACCACCTATAGATCTAAGTAACATAGAGGTATACCAATATACAAATTGAAGAAAGCCAAAAATATTCAAAATAATTTAGTAATGGAAATTATGCAAGATACCCGTTTGAGATTTGAACCAAAGAAAGAAAACCCAAAAGGGATTTTTGCACAGCAACAAAGGAAGTAAGGTTTTGTTTAGAAAATGAAAAATGGTGTCTTAGGATGCCAAAAAGAAAAGAAAATGGACATTTCAAGAACTATGTCATGTTTACAATCGATCCAAGGGTTTTGGTACCTTCTAAAACTAATAACACACTCATTTTTGAGATCTAAAGCTCTATTAGAAATTTTTGCATAAATTCTCTAAAGAATCCCACCAAACCCTTCTTTATGTTAGAATAGTGAATGTGTGGAAGATTTAAGGACAAAGATTGCTATAATAATGACAAAAATGACTCTGATAACATGTCAAATTTGCCATGATCTTGGATATTTTCATATAAAGATTAAGCAAATCTATGTATAGATGAATGAAATCATAGATAAATTACAAAGGAGGAAGAAGCTTGTCTTTACACCATAAAATTGTAAAATATGACCTGGTTACGTAAAATCACATTAACCTATCTAACCTTCCAAAGAGAAAAAGTGTGGTACATATAGGGAAAATTAGGAAAACATGTGGAAACCTATAATTTTCATAATTAGATAATTACATTAAAATTAAATTAGCCTATGTGAACCTTTTATAACTAACCTATGGAATCTTAATTAACATAGAATGGCTATAAGGCCATGTAGACAAAACCCAATGAGAAAAAAATACACTAATAAGGGTCACTTAGGAAAACATTGAAAATTTTGAGACAGTCATTTTGGTGCATAGAAGAGCTCAAACAAAGCTATAGGTCAAAATTTATGGCCTCTAAAAGATCAGCCTATTTTTTATGCATCATTCTCCTCTGGTTGGAAATAAATCAGCTCCTACGAATTGGACTAATTATACTACTACCATTTTCCTTTATTAATTTTCTTCATCTCCCATTTTGTAATCCAAGTGTTGTCTTCTTTCTTTAATACTTATCACAACACCAAATACCTATTATAATTCCCTTACCTTTTGTTCATTATCTTCATATTCAAAACTTGTACTATATTTTCCTTCTTCTTTGGAACCTAATGCTTCCAATTCACTTCATCATATTTTTCACATTCATCATCTTCTCCATGGAATTTATATAAATTTAAAACATTAAATATTCAAGATATATCAAAATTTTGTGGTAAACTCACCTCACAAGCATTGTCATTGATTTTTTTCACAATTCTACATGGTCCAATTTTCTTGTACCTCAACTTATTATATGTGCCTTTTATAAATATTTCTTTCTTCAAATAAACCATTACCAATTCTCCTTTGAATGCTTTGGATTTTCTTCTGACATCTACTACTACTTTATATTTATCATTACTTTCCTGTAGTTTTTTTGTTACTCTTTATTACAACTCCTGCATATGCTCTGAAAATGCTTCCACATCATCACTTACTCAATCTAAAATTTCCACTTGTAGAAAATATAAAATACCCATAGGATTTCTCACATAAATAATTTGAAATGGTGAATTTTTTATTGATCTATACACTGAACTATTATATGCAAACTCAACTTGTGGTAAATCCAAGTCCCATTACTTGGGCTTCTCTCTCACTATGTATCCCAATAAATTTTCTAATCTCCTATTCACAACTTCTATCTTTATATTTGTTTTTAGGTGATACGCACCACTGAATTATAGCTTAGTATGCATCTTCTTCCATAAAGTCCTCTAAAAATGACGTAGAAATTTTGTGTGCCTATCTGAAGTAATAGTTTTTAGAACACTATGCAATCTCATAATATCCATGAAAAAAAAATTTACAACCCTAGTGGCATCATTTATTTTCTTACATGCAATGAAATTTGTCTACAACAACAAAAATTGAATCATTACCTCTCTGTGTATTTGGAAATCCCAACACAAAATATATACTCAAATTTGTCTATGGTCCTCTTGGAATCAATAATGGCATGTACAATCTAGTATTTTATGCATGTATTTTAGTCACCTAATATAATATACACCTTGAAACATAAATTCTCACATCTTTCTTCATCTTTGGAAAAAAATACATTTTCTCCACCAAATCTATTATCTTCCTCTTACCAAAATGTCTATCCAAACCACCACTATGCAATTCTCTTATTATATTATCTAGTAGAGACCCAACTAAAATGCACATTTATTTCCCTTTAAAGAGACAACCTTATTTTATAATATAATCATCATGAGTAGCATCTATCCTACCTATTAATGGATTCCAACACTGCTTAACTACCTTACCAAAATATGGATTAGTATCATATAATTCTTTGACAGCTTCAAATCTAGCTAATTCAGTCATCATAGTAGTTGATAATGCTACTCTACTTTTCAATGCATCAACTACCTAATTCTATTTTCTTGATTTATGATTCAACACAAAAGTATACCCCTACAAGAAATAAACCCACTTTGCATGCCTACTATTCAATTTTTTTTGTTTATTTACACACTTCAAAGCCTCATGATCTACAAATAGGATAAATTTATTAGACACTAGGTCATGCTCCAATGTCTTAATGCATGTACAATTGCATAAAGTTTAACATCATAAGTAGAATACTTTATTCTTACCTCATTCAACTTCTCACTAAAATATGCTATTGGCTTTCCTTCTTGACTCAACACAGCACCAATTCCCACAAACAAAGCATCATAATCAACCTTAAACACATTTTTAAAATTTGGTAATGCTAAAATTGGTCTTTTTGTAATCTTCCTCTTTGAAATTTCAAAACTTTTTATGGCTTCTCTAGTCCATGTGAAATCCTTCCTTCTCATGTAATTTGTTATTGGTGCCATAATAATAATAAATTGTTTAATAAATTTTATGTAAAAAGTATCTAAACCATTGAAACTTATTCCTCTATAATGATTCTTGGAATATGCCACTCAATAATGTCCTTTATGTTTTAGTCATCCATTTTCATACCATCTACTAAAACTACAATTCTTAAAAATACCAAATTGTTTTGCATAAACTTGCACGTCTTTAAATTTACATATAACTTTTCCTTTCTTAACAAATATAATACCATTCTCAAATGTTGTAAGTGTTCTTCTTTAGTCTTACTAAATATCAAAATATCATCAAAATAAATAACCACAAACTTACTAATATATTCTTCTAACACTGTATTAACACCTTCATAAATGTGTTAGGTGCATTAGATAATCGAAATGGCATCACCATCCACTCATATAAGCCATCCATAGCTTTGAATGTAGTTTTCCACTCATCTCCGTCTCAACTTCCAATATGATAATAACCACTCAGATCAATCTTGATAAAATATTTTGTTCCTATAATCAAATCCATTGTATCATCTAAACAAGGTATAAGAAACCTATACTTTATTGTAATTTTTTTAATTGTTCTACTATCCAAACACATTTTCCATCCTCCATCTTTATTTAGAGTTAGTAATGTTGGTGTTACACATGTACTCATACTCTCCATTATTACCTTATTTCTTAGAAATTTAGTAACCTATTTATTTAAATCTACATATTCTATTGGACTCATTTTATAAGATACTTGATTTGGTACAACTAATCTTAGAATCAAATCAATGTGGCGCTGATTATCTCTCTTCAATGGTAAACCATCTGATAACTCATTAGGCATAATATTTGCATACTCTTTCAACACTCTTGTTGCTTCTGTTGGTATTGACACTATTTCTATTTATCTATTCTTTTCCACTAATAAATAGCAATAATCTACCACGTTCATATATTTGATAAATTCTTTAGTAGATTACATGCTTTTTGTCCCTTTTTCCTCTTTAAGAGGTAACAAAACTACTTTTTACCACTTTTCCAAAAAGTGTTGTGTTGTTTTCTTCATCATGAATTACTTTCCTGTCAAATTGCCATAGTCTCCCCAATAACACATGGTATGCATCCATTGGAATAACGTCACACCATATTTCATCATTATAGCTTTTACCTATAGAAAACTTGATTAAGCACCTTTTATCTACTATAACTTCAATCCCTTTCTTAAACCATGAAATTTGATAAGGATTAGGATGCATCTCACATTATAAAGTAATTATAGATGGTGTTAGTTATGAAAATATGGTTTCTTTATTCAAAACTTGTTCATTATTTGGAGTGATCATGGTTCTTCTCATCATGAGATTCTATCTAACATTTTTTGGTGCAACTTCAGTATTCTGCTCTTCTATTTTAGCCTCAACTAAAATTACTCTTATGTGATTTTCTTATTTCCTTTCTTGATATTGATAGTGTGGACACTCAAATTCTTTGCGCCCTTTTTCTCCACATCTATATCATACATAATATCTATTTTGATTCAAAAACCATTCTCTAGTACCACCATAACCTCATCCTCTCAAAAATCCTCTTCCTCTTTGTCGGTATTGAAAACTTGCATATTATGATCTTGCCTTTCTACACCATATGGCAATTCACCTCTATTGGTATTAGACCATATTTTGGTAGTATTAAACCCACCTCATCCCTTATTTTTAGTGGATTTGCCTCTTCTTGGACCAATAGACATTTTTATGAAATTTTGTCTATTTTTTTTTCTTTTGCCTTCAAAGCTAACTGTTAGTCCTCCTCCATACAAAGTATTCTATGCATGTTTAATTCATCTTTAATAGAAAATTTTAAACCATTTACATAACTTGTATCCATTTTCTCTTTTGTTTCATCATGCTCCACTCGTATAGAAAGCTTATAAAATTCATTTTTATACTCTTGTATACTATGATCTTTTTTCCTCAAATTCTAAAATCTTATATATATGGTTTGTGCATAATCCATAGGTATAAATATCTCCCTTGACTTCTCCATATTTTTATATGAATTAATCTTCTCTTTACCTTTTTCTATCTCCTTTTATGTAGGTGATCTCACCAAATCATTGCATGACCTTTCAATTTCATCCATGCAAATTTTTAGTTCTTATCTTCTCTCATAGTCATCCACTTGAAGAAATTCTCTATGTTATCCATATAATCTATCAACTCCTCTAGTTTTAAACTATCTCCATAATTTGGATCATCAACCTTGATTCCTTAATTTCTTCCTTCTAAATCTTGAACCATTCTCTCTTCCATCAATGGTAGTTTTTCTTGTTATT
>JARHVA010004449.1:1207500-1232500 GCA_037957365.1 Torreya grandis | reverse complement strand
GACACAAATCATAAACTTCTAGAGGCCATAAATTTTGAACTGTAGCTCTATTTGAGCTCTCATTTATGCCAAACAATCATCTCAAAAAGTTAAATTCATCCATAAGAGATTATATTATCTTAAATATGTTTTATATAATTTTTATAGGCCATATTTGACCATCTGAGTCTGTCCAAAACTGAATTTAATTTTTTTTTGTTTTTTTTTTTAGAATTAACATATTTTTTTAACCAAACATGAACTTCAATTAAAACTCATTCATTAGGTTAATTTTATTATTTATCAAATATGTGTATATTTTTAAAACTTCATGATTTGGAATGTGAAACTTACTAAAAATAGTAGCTACTAAAAAAAATAAGACAAGTTTTTTTTTTTTTTTTTTTTTTTTTTTTTGAAGATTTTCAAATTTTATATGTCAACTCCAATTCTAAGTTGAGGTTTATTTCAAGAAATTGTATGTAATTATTTCAATAATTTAATACAAATCAAAACATATTATTATGTAAAAAAAATTATGTATTATGCGTATAGATTTATTTGGATTGATAATATTCAAATTCATTATTTGGTATTAGAGCCAAGTTTGATTCTTTGAGGTGTAAGTGATGGTGAGAGGATGAGGAGGAATTTACCAAATGAAAAATACTATGTAAGAGATGTAGAGGCACATAGAATAATTAATCACAATAAAATAATCATGAATCAAAGATAAATGAGAGAAAAAGATGATGTAAAGGAATAAAACAATCATGAAGATGAAGTTCAGTAAGAGGAGGAACAAAAATAACAACCATCATCAATGAAAGAGAGGATGAATAATTATTTAGAGGTAAGGAATGAAGGAATCAATTTTGGCATTATTGATTATGGAGGAAGTTCAAAACCAAAGTAGGTAATAGACTATATGAATAACATGGATAAGGTTTTTTAATGGAAAACTCTCAGAGAAGACAAGAAAGTAAAATTTTCATGTACAAAATTTAAGGTTCATGAAATAATTTTTTGGGATCACCTAAAAAGAGAGACATATAGAAAAGTAAAAGAGAAGATCAACTCATCAAAAAATATGGAGAAGATGCTGAGGAAGAATTTTTTCCTATGTATTATGCACAAATGTTATATAGAAGATTAAAGTATTTAAGGTGAAAGGATCATAGTACGCATGAGTATACATATAAGTTTTGAAATCTTTTCATATGAGTAGAGCATGATGAAATAGAAGAACATATGGTTGTAATCTATGTAAATATTTAATTTTTTCTATTCAATATGAATTGAGCATACATAAAATACTTTGCATAGAGGAAGCTTATTAATTAGCTTTGAAGGAAGAAGAAAAACAAAATAGATAGAATTTTAGAAGATCATTTGGTATTAGGAACAAAAGAGGAAAATCCCCCCAATAAGGGAATGAGGTGAATTTAATACTAATAGAGATAGGTTTAATATCACTAGATGAGAATCATCACATGGTGTAGAATGTAAGAAGATAATAGACAAGGTTTTCAATACCAATAAAGAGGAAGATGATTTCATAGAGGACAAGGATATGGTAATGGTAGAGGATGGTTTCCAAATCAACATAGGTATTACCTTTATTATAGATGTGGATAAAAAATGCATTGAGTGTTTGAGTGTCCACATTACCAAGATCAAGAAATAAGGCAAGAGGATTGCATAAGAGTGAATTTGGTTGATGCTGAGATAAAAGAGAAAAATACTGAAGTTTTAGCAATAGATATTGGAGAAAATATCATGGTGAGGAGAACATTGATTGCATTAAGGAAAGAGAAAATGTATAATAATTAGGGTTATGATGTATGGTAGCATAAAAATAATTTTTGAACAAGGTGTACTTCAGGAGAAAAGATATTGTTGGAGATGCGGAAACATAATGCTTTATTTTATTTTAATGGAAAAGGGTAAAACCTACAGTAGCTATGGGTAGCCTATAGAAGAAACACATAGTGGATGTGGGCAATCAATAGGTGCAAACCTATATTTATTATGGGCAACTTGTAGGTGAAGACTATAGTTGCTACGAGCATCCTATAGATGAAAACCTATAGTTGTTATAAGAAACCTATAGGTGATTATTGCAATTTCTATAGGCAGCCTATAGTTGAAACCTAAAGTTGATGTGGGCATCTTGTAGATGAAGCCTACAGCTGCTATAGATAACCTAAAAATAGAAAGCCTATAACTTGATCAGTGTTATGGGCTTCTATATATAAGTGCTATTATAAATTGATAGGAATAGGTTAATGTCAAATTTCAATCCTAATATTATGGATCGATATAAGCACTTTATGGTCATGGTTACATCAGCTATGGATTTGTGCTGGTAGGACCATTAAATTCTATTATTAATGATTCTCTTGTAGGCATTGATTAAATGTAATAAAAACCTGAGAATGGTTAGATGATGATTTGTCAACAGCCTATGCATCACTATCATAGTCATATGACTATTTAAAGTTGTTTATTTATAATATCTAAAACAGTTTATAACCATAAGAAGTTATAATATATTTGTAAATCCTTTTTATGCAAGGAATTTGTAACAAATTATAACATAAGGAAGTTTTAATAGATCTATAATTCCTTATTCTACAAGGAAGTTATAACAGATTATAACTACAGGAAGTTAGAATAGATTTTGTACTTCCTTATTTTTAGTGATCATCCCTTTAAAAGTGGGAAAAGAAGTAGAAAAATCATGTATTTATGAATTGTAGATTAAAAAAGGGTGAGAATGTAGCTACACAGTAAATGACCGAAAGAGAAAATTTATCTTTAGCCAAAGGTGTTGCTAGAGTGCTCTAATATAGAGACTGAGGAACAAGAAGTGCTAGGCACTTGTATAAAGTCCTTTGGAAGTTTGAATAAAAGAATTGTTGAGTTTCTTGGTGGATGCATCCCAACATATGGGTGAACCACATTAAATACTATGTCATTATTTTTTTATTTTTTTAACATCTCTTAATTCTCTATTTTTTACATGTATTTATTTCTCCATATTTATTTGTTTAACTAGAAAGTACATGTTTAGATATTTTTTAATCTATGGGTTACAAAGTAGATTTTGGTACAAATTTGTAAACTTAATTATTCTGATCTAGGAAACTAAGTAATACTCCATGTAATAAAATCTTGAAACTTTCTGTATTCTACCCAACAAGTGGTATTAGAGCCATTTGTGTTTGGTTTTGTGTACTATTTTACAAGTTATAAATCTTTGCAGGATCTCAGACTCAGAGTAATATCTTCTCAAGTGGGAGATCTTGAACAATGGTAGATGATGGAAGAAGAGTGGTTAATAATCTCAATAGGTATAATTTTATTCTATGGAAGATGCAAATGATTGACTATCTATATCAACAGGACCTCTATCTACCGCTTGATGGAAAGGCAAAAGGATAGGGAAAAAAACATATGAAGAATGGAATGTCTTAGATAGAAAATATTTGGGATATATAAGCCTCTGGTTGGGAGGATGTGTTGCCTCTAATATGTCTGAAGAAAATAATACATAAGAACTTATGACCACCTTATGCAAGTTGTATGAAATGCCTTCAGGATCAAACAAGGTGTATCTGATGAAGAGGTTATTCAACCTAAAAATAAATGATAATTCAAGTGTAGATGAACATTTGAATCATTAAAATACTATTACAAACCATTTTACTTCTTTAAAATTGAAACTAGATGAAGAAGTCAAGGTCTTGTTACTATGTTCCCTGCCTAAATCCTTGAATAATCTTTTGATGGATGTGAGTAACAACATGTCTGGGAGAAATACTCTTAAAATGTAGAATATTTTTCATGTCATAATCTTTGAATAAATGAGAAGGAAGACATCTAGTGAGACTTCAACAAGCAATGCACTAAATGTTGAATCCAGAGGGAGACAAAAGAATAGATAGACTAGCAAGAACCATGGATCAAAGGGAAGATATTTATCTTCCAAACATAAATCCAAGTCAAAAGGAAGAAGTGTTTTATGCTGGAAATATGGAAAGTTTGACCATATGAAAAATCAATGTTGGGATCTTAAAAAGAATCACAAGGAGAAACAAAATAATGATAATAACCAGGAGGCAAATATTGCCTCAAGTGATACTAATATTGTGTATCAATATGCTTTAGTTTTGTCATGTGATACAAAGTTGAGTCATGGGTGATTGACTTAGGGGCATATTTTCATGCTACTTTCAATCCCAAGTATTTTATAACCTATGTAAGTGGCAAGTTTGGCCAAGTTTTCTTGGTAGACAATGAACCCTATGTTATTGTTGGCAAAGGGTCAGTAAAGCTCAAGCTACATAATGGAAATGAATGGATACTCAAAGAAGTATGGCATGTGCCAAGTCTTACCAAAAATATTATTTATGTAGGTTAATTGGTAGAAGATGGATGTAATATTACTTTCAATGTAGAATCTTGGAAGGTAAACAAAGGTAATCTTGTTGTAGACAGAGGGAAAAAGGAAGGCACACTATATTTTAGTAGTTACATTATTGATTCTAATACTGCACTAGTTTCTAATTCTAATTCATAAACTAATTTATGGAATTTAAGATTGGGTCATATGATTCAGAAAGGTATGATCATTTTACATAATAAAGGGAATTTATTAGACTTAAAGTATATTAATTTATATTTATGTGAACATTGTGTTTTTGGTAAACAAAAGAAAGTTTATTTTTTAAAGGTTGGGCCTAAAAGAAAATAAAATAAATTAGAATTAGTAAATTTTAATGTTTATGGACCAACCCCTGTATAATCATTGGGAGGATCAAAATATTATTTTACATTTTTGGATGATGCAACTCATAAGTTGTTGGTTTATTATATTTAAAACAAATTTGATGTATTTAGAACCTTTAAAATCTGGAGAGTCCTTGAAAAAAATTAGTTAGGCATGACGCTGAAATGATTAACATCTGATAATAGAGGTGAATACACCTAAAAAGAATTTTTGAACTACTATGCACAAGAAGGAATCTAGAAAGAAGTAACAATGCCTCAAACTCCTCAATAGAATAGGGTAATTGAGAGAATAAACTAAACAATTATGGAGAGAGCTCAAAGCACAAGACTCCATACTAGTTTGCCCTCTGATTTTTGGGTAGATGCGGTTCATAATATTATTCACTTGATTAACAGAGGACTGTCTAGTGCTCTAGATGGTGAGATTCTCAAGGAAACTTAGATAGGTAAAAGTGTTTTCTACTCTCCTTTAAAAGTTTTTGGTTGTGAATCATTTGTGTACATTGATAAATAAAATATAAATAAGTTGGATGCTAAATCGATGAGATGCACTTTCATTAGATATGGTGATAGCTCATTTGGTTATCAGTTCTAGTGTTTAAATGATATAAATATTATGAGATCATGTGATGGGATCCCTAATGAATGTGTGATGTATAGGGACCAACTTACAAGAAAGAAAGTGAAAAGTCCACTTGGTAAAGAAAATATTGTCATACCTCCAAGTGTATTTGGAGAAAGAAAAGAGAACTTATAGAATATTCCATTTACCTCTATAGAATCAAAGAATTGGAATAGGGTCATTAAGGACCCAATGGAGTCTTATGAGAATATTGGGCCAAGAGAAGCTCCAAGTGAACCAGTCACACCTATAGTAAGGAGGTTAACAAGAGTAAGTAAACCTCCTGATAGATATTCTCCATCTTTATTTTATTTATTACTAATTGATAGTGTGGAAACTTAATCATTTGTAGATGCTAAGTAGGACAAAGATTGTGTGCAATGGGAAAAGGGCATGAAAGTAGAATTGGATACCTTGAAACATAATAAAACATGCGAAATGGTGGATTTGCCCCTTGATAAGAAAGAAATATAAAATAAATGGGTTTTCTATTTAAAATAAGATGAGAGTGGAAAGAAAACATGAAAATCAAGGCTTGTTGTTAAAGGTTTTGTATAGAAGGTTGGAATTGATTACTCAGATGTATTTTCTCTTGTTGTCAAAATTACCTTAATAAGAAATATATTAAGTATCATTGCTTCTAATGATCTTCACTTAGAAAAAATGGGTGTGAAGATAACATTCTTGCATGGAGATTTAGAAGAGGAAATCTACATGAAGCAACTAGAAGGTTTTGAGGTAAACAGGAAAGAAAGAAAGGTTCGTAAATTATTGAAAAGTTTATATGGTTTGAAACAGGCACCTAGGCAATGGTACCTAAGTTTGGATACTCTCATTTTGGAGCATGGATATGCTCGTACCAATAGTGATCATTGTATTTATAGTAATTGAAAATTGAGAACTCATTATTATTGTACTTTATGCTGATGACATGCTGTTGTGTGGAGGTAAGATGTAGAAAATAAGTGAATTGAAGAAATTGCTTTCTTTAGATTTTTCCATGAAGGATCTTAGACCAGCCAAAAAAATTCTCAGAATGAGAATTGATAGAGATAGATTGGGTAAGAAACTAAATTTAACTCAATCTAAATATATTGATAAGGTATTGTTAAGAATTGGTATGCAAAACTATAAATCTATTTCTACACCTTTAGATGGACACTTCAAGTTGAATAAGACATGGTCTCATAAGTCACAAGAGGAGAAAGATTATATGTCAAAGGTACCATATGCTTTAGCTATGGACAATTTAATGTATGCTATGATTTTCACTTGTCTAGACATATCCCAAGTAGTGGGAGTACTGATTAGGTTCTATTGACCAAGTTTCACCTTAGTACAATTTGTTCAACCATTTTCATGGAGAGATAAATAGTAGTTGCAAGAATAGGTCATTTTAGAGGTCCAAAATTGCAAGTCAAGGAGGCTAGAGTGTTTTGTCTCCATTGTAGTGTATGTTGGGTTCTTCATAAGTCGAGTCTTGGCCTCTCATAAACCTAAGTTACTCCTCAAGACCAAGTCAATTTCTCTAAAAGACTTGACTTATAAAAATTTCATGAGTATAAGTAATCTA
This sequence comes from Torreya grandis, assembly GCA_037957365.1. NCBI lineage: Eukaryota > Viridiplantae > Streptophyta > Pinopsida > Cupressales > Taxaceae > Torreya > Torreya grandis. The sequence continues at coordinate 1,225,529 of JARHVA010004449.1, read as the reverse complement.
GGTTTACGAACCTGAATTAATCCTTCCAATACTTTATAAGTTTTCAACGATGCATGACTTCAAGTCTTCAAAAAAGCTTTGCTTATGAATTTTATAAGTAGTGAGTAATGAAAGGTCTGAAGTGAGTATATAATAAGGCTTAGAAAACCCAAAATGGTCTTGATAATGCCTCTATAAATTGCCCCTTTAAAACTTTTTTGAAGGGCCTTTCTTGCCTTTTCCTTCCCAAGTGTCGCTTCAAAAAGTTTTGAAGGGCACTTTGATTTCACAAGTGTTCCTTCCAAATTTTTTGAAGGGCACTTTTATTTCTATGTGACCCTTTGGAAACATTTTGAAGGGCACTTTTCTTCCCAAGTGACCCTTCAAAATTTTCCAAAGGGAACTTTATCTTTGGAAATGCCCTTCAAAAACGTTTTGAAGGGACCTTGTGCCTTCTCCAAGTGTCCTTCAAAACTTTTCTTAAGGACACTTTCTCAAGTGTCCTTTGGGAAAAGTTGTCGAAATAACTAGTCGTTACCTTTTGGGCAAAATCCTCAAAATAATTCCTTTAGAGAAATTTTTTGAAGGAATTACTTCAATAAAATTGCCTAAAATAATAAACCTAACCCAATGGATCCCCATGATGTGTTGTAGGATGTCAAGTTTAATACAACCAACTAGTCATTGGGGTGTAAAGATGACATGCCGTAGGATTTCAAATTTAGGGCAACCAACTACCCATTGGGATTCAAAGACATGATGTGTTGTAGGACATCAAATTTAGGGTGGCCAACTAGCCATTGAGATTCAAATATGACATGTCATACGATGTTAAATAAATGCCTAAAGTCTTCAATCAAGGAGTAAATCCATTCACAGAACCCGATAGGATCTTAAGAAAACTAAAATCAGGTTTTCAAAAGAGCATTGATTATGAATTTTATAATAAAAAGTAATCAAAAAATCTAAAAGGGTAGAGATAGTGCAAATCAAGTTTTCAAAAGAGCTTTGCTTGTGACTTTTACAAGTATAAGTAATCAAAGAACCCAAAGAACCAAGTAAGAAGTAAAGTCACTTGAAAAACATGAAGGGGTTCGCAGTACCAAATGTGGGAGACATTAGGGAGAATATAAGGTTCATAGTAGTGATCTGAGCCATTTATTATGAAGGTTCATCTCATCATTTGTTTTTTAGCGATCCTGGTCATTTTAAGAGGGCAAATCAAATAAAAGTGCAAACTCCAACTAAATGAGAGAATAGTTAGAATCAGTTTCACTAGGATGGCAACTGCAAACCATTTTGGAGGATTTTATTTTGGTGTCCAAGAGCTCTCTTCTCTCCTTATTTTACTATAAATAGGACCCTTGTGCTCTTTTTTTATTATCCATAGATAGTATGGTGAACCCCTAATAGAATGTTTTACCATTTTATCGCCTTTGAGCAAAGAAACATAAATCTATTTTCTTTCTAAGTTTTAGACATTTGTTTGGGCATGCAAGAGACACAGAGTGACAAAAAGTGATGTTTTATCCTTCTATTTTCTATCTTTCATGTTTTTGAGTAAAGAGTTGATCCAACAGGTCATGTAGAGTGCATTCTAGCTGTATGAAATTTTGCACATGTGTAACCCTTTTTATAGACTATACAGGTTATCATTTTCTAGTTATTTACCTTTTGTGATCTCATTCATTTTATCTCCACATTTAAATAATTATGTTGGAATCTTCTAGTGTTTGAGTTATAGATTATATTATCTTGTATTGTGCATGACTATAGGGTATATATGTGGATACTAATTCTTGGTGTATCACCATCTTAGACTAGGATTTTAATTTATGCAAACTTTTGACTCTTTTCACTTATACAAACATATTCAGTAGTTTTATTTCACAAAAAAAGCTAATATAGGCAGCTAGCCCTTTCAACCTAGAGGTTTATTTCCACTAATAGGCACACCCAACTACTTGAAAATGTGCCAATATTGCCTAAATCTAGAGTAGGCCTAAACAACCCTCTTCTAGGGTGCAGGATTTGGAGACAACATTTCTGGAACGCCTGATGGGACCCAAATTATTATTAAGGAAAATACTAGTCTTGATAGGCATAAAGTAGTATAAATACCCCTAATTCATCATTTGACAAATCTAAAAGGGTGTGAATCCTTGGTTATAGACCAATTTTTATACATTATCCTACATAGTCCTCATAAGGTCTTTAAGATTTTATGACCAAGCCCCTTCAACCAAAGCTTATATTGAAGAACAACACCTTGAACTACTCCTATCCCTATTAAATCCTTAGCAAGGAGGTTTTGGGGAAGAAGTAGAAGAGGTTGAAGAAGTTCAAGGAGAGGAGGAAGTGAAGAATAAGAAAAAATAAAAGATTATAGAGGAAGAATAGAAATGGGGGAATGGGGAGAGATAGATAGATGTCAACCCTTGCTTGATTTTAATACCCAAAACCTAATAAGGATTCTTACAGATGACCCCCTACCTCCAAATACTACCAATAATCTTCCTAGTTTCAATGGAGAGGGTCTTATTACCTCATCTAAACTTGTTAGATACATTTCTAATTTATGCAATTTCCATAATGTTACTAGGGCTAACATAGCCATTAGGCTACTTGCTATGTCTTTAAAAGGAAAATCACTTGACTAGTATAGAATATGGTAAGGGGGCTGCATTATAAGTTGGGATGGTTTTGGAGACCTATTGGTGACAAGATTCAAAAATAAGGGTGATCATGCTTCCCTAATACATTTACTGAATGTTATAAGAAGTCCAAATGAATCCATAGGATATTTGAATGAGAAATATCAAAGAACATGGTATAGGTTGCCACTAATAATGAGACCTCATCCTAGCTTTGTGTTCCAAACATACCTCAAAGGGATTGGTACTGATGTTGTTGTTATGTTTTAGTCAATGGAGGGATTCACTCTTCCAGGTGCATATGAGCTACCAATTGAGGCTGAGAATAGCTTGATTTAGGCTGGAAGACTCCCTCCAAGAGTTTCCATGTCTTTACTATCACACAATTTAGTTGAATCTCCAAGCATGTCATAGGTTCCTAGTGCCAATGTGAAGCCAAGAGCCTTTCCCAAGAAGGTGGATAACAATATGGATAAAGATTAATAAATCATATCATTGAGAGCTTAGCTCAAGCAAGCTCAATATCAGGAAAGTTCTCCTAATACACATTACTATCCTTAACAAGGTTATAGAGCTCTATCCCAATACAATTATCAATGGAGAGAACAAAATAAACAAGGTTATAATAGGCAGCCCATTGCATATAATCCAAATTCTACTCCTCTCATAAAGGCTATTGTTCTAGTTCATGCAAATCTAGTGTAAGGAGAAGATCATGTGGACCAATGGGGGAAGCCTCAAGGTCAGTTTACACATAATGATGGAAGAAATAGCTATGCTTTGACTACATAAGAAGAAACTGCTCCTTACATGATAGTAGAAGAAGTATGTCCCAACCAAAGGGATAATCATGGAAAAGGTAGCAGCCCAAGTGTGGGGATCATGAGCTTCTAGGAAAAGGATGATTTTATGTCAACTCAAGGCATGTCAATTACAGCTAATACAAGGTACAAGAAGAGATCCTTGAGAGAAGGCTAGGATCCATAAATATTTCTAAGTCATACCTCTAGAAGGCTACAAAATACCAATCAAAGTGTTTCACCTTCTACAAGACCTATTCCTCAAAAAAATTAGAATGTAAATGTAGTTGCCAAGATTGTAACATAGCAGGTAAAAAATCCTTTATTACCATCAAAAATGTAGAAGAAAGTGAGTACTGTATCTCTAAATAATGTGGACTCATTAAATAACACTAAGACAAGCATATCCCTTTAGGAGGTTCTACATATACCTGGTCAAAAGGAGCTTTTGCAAGAGCAATTAGCAAGCATGTAGGTGGATCCTCAATCTTCAAGGCATCATAGTGTGGCTCTCACATACTCTCCAAATCATCTTTTGAAACCTTCCACTAAATATAAAAATCCTCCACCCTTCTACCTCACACTCATTATAGGAGATAGGTTGGTCCATAATTATATTATGGATAGTGGAGAAAACACTATTATTATGCATAAAGTAGTGGTTGATAAGCTAGGTTTGAATTATGAGCCACAAAGTAAAGGCATGTTATAGCTAGATGGAACTCCAATCAAGACAGTAGGATTGCTCAAAGGTCTTAAAACGTTTTTACATGGCTGTCCAAGCTTCCCTATTAGGCAAGATATTGTGGTGATGGACCTTCCAACACACTTTGCTATATGCTTGTCTAGGGACTTTACGGCCAAGATAGGAGGATAGATTTCTACTGATTGGTGATTTCTAGATTTTAATACAAGGTATGGAACCAAGGTAACCATATGGACTCAACCATTAGCAAGGTTCCACATTGAGCCATACTTGGAGACAATGACAAATCAAAATTATCTAATTAGCAAAGAGGAAGAAACAATCCCAAATAGTGAAACATCTTCTCCTCTTAAAGGTATTTTTGACCACTATCTTGACAAGTATAACACATAAAAATATGGCCTTGATCCTTACACTTTCATTGAGGAAACTAATTTGGGAGTTTACTGCATGCATGAGAAAAATGTCCCAATTCCTTCACACACCAATGAAGATCATGAGCTTGATGGCATGTGGGAAATATTATTTTATGGTTCTTAGATAAAATTAGGTAGAAGATCTAGTGTAATGTGGATTTTACCATCAAAGAATCATGATTAATCTTCTTATAGGTTTTACTTCAGCTCCACTTGCAACATGGCAGAATATGAAGGCTTAGTTCATGGTCTCCAATGGGCAAAGAAGAGACGAATAAAGCTTTTGAAATTTTATGGAGATAGTGATCTAGTCATTCATCAAGTGAGAAGTCAAGATACATCCAAGAACCCCTTTTTCAAGTCCTATAATCATAGGGTATGGGATCTACTTGAGGATTTTTATGCCTCCAAAATCCATCCCATACCAAGAGACTTGAACAAGCACACTGATAGACTAGCTACAATAGGAACACATTTTCACTTAGATGCTAATGTTGAACAAGAGAAAGATAAATCCCATATCAAGATCATTTTGAAACCTTCCATTTATACAATGAATTTTCATGGAAAGTTTTTGAAAGTGATAAACACATTGCACACTTCATTCAAAATGAGGTAGGCTTCTCCTTAATAAATCAAAAGAAGTTGCATGATAATTATGAAGAGAAGATCATATAGCTGAAGACAAATAAAATACCCAAGGGTATAACTACCTTGGAGAGTTTATTCAATGAGGATGATTAAAATAAAAACCAAATAATGAGAATGTTAACAAAAGAAGATAACTATGAGAGAGTTTTGATTTTCAAGAACAAACTTTTGAAGATTGGCAAGGCTTGTTCTTAGATAGAAAGGCAAGCTTTTATTACATTATGCAAAGAGTTTCATGACATCTTTGCCTAGGAATACAAGGACCTAAAAGGGTTTGACCCAAGTCTAGCTTATCACACCAATGAGTTAAAGCATGGAGATAAACTAGTAACAGAAAATCAAAGGTCTATCAACCTCAAGGTAGAATAACTCATGAAGCAAGAGCTAACTAAATTGATTGAGTCTAGGATTATCTTTCCTATCAAGCACTCAACTTAGGTAGTCAAACTTGTGCTTGTTCAAAGAATAATGGATAAATCAGAGTTTGTATGGATTTTCATTATGTAAATAAAGTGTCTTTCAAGGATCATTACCCACTCCCTTCCATGGAAAAAAAATTTTCAAGTTGTTTTAGGTTCTCAATGTTTCTCATTTCTTGATGATTATTCAGGTTATAATCAAATATTGGTAATTAAAGGGAATAAATTCAAGATATCCTTCACCACAAAATGGGGGACCTTTTCCTACAATAAGATGACATTTGGTTTATCTAATACTAGAGCTACATTTCAAAAGGTAATGGATATGGATATCAAAAATTCGATAAATAATTTTTTTCTTATTTACCTTGATGATATAACTTTTTTTTCAAAGGATGTTTCTAATCATATGGGAAATGTAAGTCAAGTGTTTGAGAAGTGTAGAGAGTAAGGCATATCCCTCAACCCAAAGAAGTGCATCTTTGTTGTCTATGAAGGTAAGCTTTTGGGTCATGTTGTTTCAAAAGAACGCTTATCTATTGACTCCAAAAGGATTGAAGCTATTCTAGGCTTGTCTTTTCCTCAACACAAGAAAGGGTTATAAATTTTCTTGGGAAAAATAAACCTTGTAAGGAGGTTTATCCCAAAATTTACAACTGTGGTAAAGCCTATCATAGCCATGCTAAAAAAGAACCAAGTTTTTACTTAGACAAAGGAAGGTAAAAGCAGCTTTGAGGCAATCAAGCAAGTAATTACAGCCTCTTCCACTCTCTTAAATCCAAATTTTGTTAAATATTTCATTCTTTATAATTTCTATAACCTTGACACTATCTTAGTAATTCTTATGCAAAATAATGATGAATATGTTGAACAACCAATTACTTTCTTCATCCAAGGCTTAGAAGACTATGAATTGAGATATTATTTTGTTGAGAAGCAAGGTTTAACCATCATTAGAGGTTTCAAAATGTTTAGTCATATGGTTTCCAAATATAGGATCCATGTCATGGCCTCCCATCCTAACAACAAGGAGTTTCTCCTAAGTAGGGAATCAATGAGAAGAGAGTTGGATGGATCACAAAGGTGATGGAATATGACATTGACATCAAGGTAACTAGCCTAGTAAGAGGAAGAGGTTTATGTGAGTACTTAGCATCTAAATTTCAAGAGCCAAAAAAACAAGCCTTGGTGAGTCAATTTCAAGACCAGCCAACTGATTAAATATGGAATCAAAGTTGGACACAAGGAATCATTGGTTTTATTCAAAATGGTTAGTGTCCCAATGGCTTGTACAAATCTCAAATAAGCTATTTTAGGCTATAGATTATTCCTTATTATCTTGGGGATGGCATTCTCTTTAAAAAGGATGTGATAAATGTGTTGCTAAGATATATTAACAATGACCAATTTTATATGATGCTATAAAATTTCCATAATGGTGCATATGGTGGTCACTTCTCTCCTAGAACAAGAGCTGAAAAAATAGTGAGAGTTGGTTAGTATTGCCCTAGTCTTTTTAAGGAAAATTATCATTGGGCTAAATTTTTCCCTCAATGTGCTTTATTTTTGGCAAACAAAAGCTTTCTACCATTCCATTGAATCCTATCCAAGTGGACCAACCTTTCATGCAATAGGGCCTTGACTTCATTGGCATGATCAACCCTCCATCAAGTGATGGACACAAATGGATATTGACTGCTAAAGACTACTTCACAAGATGGGTAGAGGATGTTGCTTTAAAGGAAGAAAATGAAAATGCCATCTTAGATTTATATGAAAACACTATAATAATGTTAGGATCTGATCATGTCATCATCTTAGATAGTACACTTGCTTTCATAAGTGCTAAAAAAATTTATTAGGCAACAAATAGTAGAGTTCATTTGAGTACCTCATCTAACTACTACCCTCAAGGTAATGGATTTGATGAGTCTACCAACAAGAACCTCATCAAGATCATCAAGAGGATGTTGGAAAACAATCAAAGAGCATGGAATAACAAGCTAAAGATAGCCTTATAGGTAGATATAATCACTCCCAAGAAGTCAATTGGTAATTCTCACTTTGTAATTGTCTATGGGAGAGAAGCTAGGGTATCCATATCATAAGAGTTCCTTTCTTTAAAACTTGCACAATAACTAAAATTACTTGAAAACACTCTCATGGAGGTTAGATTGACCAAATTAATTCATATGTAAGAGGTAATAGATTATGCATACAAAGCTTTAAAACACCATCAAGTTCTCATGAAGAAATCCTTTGACAAAAGGGCAAGGGCAAGAGTGTTCAAAGAAGGTGACTTGGTCTTGAAATGAGATGAAGATAGAGAAAAACCAGGCAAACATACAAAGTTTGATACATTGTGGAGTGGTCCTTACATCATCATCAAGTGAAAGAAAAGGAACTCCTTTTAGCTATCTATAATGGATGGAGAAGAGTTGCCTTTTCCATTAAATGGAATCCATTTGAATCCTTGTTTTTCATCCTTGCTAGCCATGTCTTTTATATACTTTGTATTTGTGTGTTTCCTTTGTTGTGTTTGTTTTCTCTAAGTGATTTGTATCATAGGTGTGTTTTCCTTCCCTTTGTTTGGTTTGCATATTTGCCTTGTGTGTGTAATCAACCCAGCTTGTGTGTTTTTTGAACCAAAGCTTATTTAGTTTTCTTTGAAGTGCCTATATGCATGACTCCATGCCAAATATAAGGATTTAAGTTAATAGTATTTGACATAGTAGGCATTCCTCCCCTTATAATTACCAATAATGTTGACCAAATTTCACCTCAGTATAATTTGTTCAACCATTTTCATGGAGAGATGAATAGTAGTTGCAAGAATAGGTCATTTTAGAGGTTCAAAGTTGCAAGTCAAGGAGGCTAATTTTTTTTGGATCCATTGTAGTGTATGTTAGGTTCTCCACAAGTCAAGTCTTGGCCTCTCATAAAACCAAGTTACTACTCAAGACCAAGTCGGGTTCTATGAAAGACTTGACTTATAAAAATTTCATGAGTAGAAGTAATTTCAGTGTATGAACCCAAATTAATCTTTCTAATGGTATGTGGTGTTTCAATGATGAATGACTTCAAGTTTTCAAATGAGTTTTGCTTATGAATTTTATAAGTAGTGAGTAATGAGAGGTCAAAAGTGAATAAGTAATAGGGCTTAGAGAACCCAAAATGGTCTTGATAATGCCTCTCAGAAGTGGCCCTTCAAAACTTTTTTGAAGAGCCTTTCTTTCCTTTTTCTTCCCATTTGTCCCTTCAAAAAGTTTCAAAGGGCACTTTGTTTTCCCAAGTGTCCCTTTAGAATTTTCCAAAGGGAAATTTTATTTTTATATGACCCTTTAGAAAAGTTTTGAATAGCACTTTTCTTCCCAAGTGTCCCTTTGGACTTTTTTGAAGGGTACTTTTCTTCCCAAGTGTCCCTTCAAACTTTTCCCAAGGGAACTTTGTTGTCCATGTGACCCTTCAAAAAAGTTTTGAAGGGCACTTTTCTTCCCAAGTGACCCTTCAAACCTTTTCAAAGGGAACTTTGTCTTTTGAAATGTACTTAAATTTTTTTGAAGGGACCCTGTGCCATCCCCAAGTGTCCTTCAAATTTTTTTTGAAGGACAATTTCCCAAGTGTCCCTCAAAAAAAGTTCTCAAAGTAACTAACCATTGAATTTCAGATAAAGTCCTTGAAATAATTCCTTTAAATAAATTGTATGAAGGAATTACTTTGAGAAAATTAATTGAAAATAATCCTAATCCAATGGATCCTCATGATGTGCCACAAGATGTCAGGTTTAATACATCCAACTAGCCATTGGAGTGTAAACATGATGTACCATAGGATGTCAAATTTAGGACAACCAACTAGCCATTGGGATTCAAAGACATGATGTGTTGTAGGATGTAAAATTTAGGGTGGCTAACTAGCCATTGAGATTAAAACATGACATGTTGTAGGACATCAAATTCATATCTAAAGTCTTCAATCAAAGAGTAAATCCATTTAGAGAACCTGATAGGGTCTTAAACAAAGAAAAAATAGGGGTTTGAAATATATTTGCTTATGACTTTTATGACAAAACCTAAAAGGGTAGAGATAGTGCAAATCAGATTTTCAAAAGACCTTTGCTTATGACTTTTACAAGTAGAAGCAATCAAAGAATCTAAAGAAGCAAGTAAGAACTAAAGTCACTTGGCAAACCTGAATGGGTCTACAGCACCAAATATGGGAGCTTTTAGGAAGAATATAAGGTTCACAATAGTGATCCAAGCCATTTATTATGAAGGGTAATCTCACCATTGATTTTTTAGTGATCTTAGTCATTTCAATAGGATAAATCAAAGAGAAGGACAAACTCCATCTAAATGAGAGAATATCTAGAATTAGTTTCACTAGGATGGTGATTACAAACCATTTTGGAGGATTATATTTTGGTGCCAAAGATCTCTCTCTTCTCTCCTTATATTACTATAAATAGGATCCTTGGGCTCTTATTTTATCATCCACAGATAGTGTGGCAAAGCCCTACTAAAATGTTTTGCCATTTTTTTGCATTTGAGCAAAGAAGCATAAGTCTATTTTCATTCTAAGTTCTAGACATTTATATGGGCATTCAAGAGACAATGAGTGATATCAAGTGATGTTTTATCATTATGTTCTCTATCCTTCATGTTTTTGAGTAAATATTTGATCCAATAGGTCATTTAGAGTGCATTCTAGTTGTATGAAATTTTGCACATGTGTAACTCTTTTTTGGACTATACAAGTTGTCTTTTCTAGTTATTTACCTTGTATGATCTCATTCATTTTGTCTCTACATTGAAATAATTATGTTTGAATCTTTTAGAGCTTTAGTTATAGACTATATTTTATTGTATTGTGCATAAGTATATGGCATACATGTGGATGTTATTTCTTGGTATATCACCATCTTAGACTAGGCTTTTGACTTATGCAATTCTGACTCTTTTCACTCATACAAACTGGTTTAGTATTTTTATTACACAATAAAAACTAATATAGGGAGCTAGCCCTATCAACATAGAGGTTCATTTCCACTTATAGGCACATCCATATGCCTAGAAATGTCCCAGCATTACCCAATTCTAGAGGAGGCCTAAATAGCCCTCTTATATGTTGCAAGATTTGGAGATAATAGGTTCATGAGTAACCCTAGTAAGCAACACTAGTTAGTAGTTCAGTGGATTTTAAAATATTTGTCTGGAACCTATAGTATGTGTTTATGTTTTGAAGTTTCTATAATTTTTTTGTGGATAGTGACATGGTAGATGATTTAGATGGTATAAGATCTACCACTAGCTATATTTTCGTAGTTAGAGAAACTACAGTCTCATGGGTTTTTAAGCTATAAAAATTGGTTGCAATTTCTACCACTAAGGTTAAATACATTGCTTGCATTGAAGCAAGTAAAGAGATGTTATGGTTAAGTAGATTTTTGGAGGAGTTGGGAGTGAAGAAAGTTGGGTATAGTTTGTATTCTGATAGCCAAAGTGTTATTCACCTAGCTAAAAACTTTATTTTTCATAATAGGACAAAGCATATAGAGCTTCATTACCACTTCATATGTATAGTTTTGAAAAGTGGGGAGTTCAAGCTCAAAAAGATTCAATCAGAGGAGAATCCTATACATATGATTACTAAGGTAATTACAGCAGTGAAGTTTATGGCACATTCAACTTCTATGGGACTTCAAGCATGAACTTGAAGAAGAAGAAATCATTAGTTCTGAGTTTAAGTGGGTGGTTGTAGCAGTTGTTGTTGTGGCCTTATGTCTCCAAGTGGGAAATTGTTGGAGATGTAGAAACATAATACCTCATTTTATTTTAATAGAAAATATTGAAACCTATAGTTGCTACAAGTATCTTGTAGCAAAAACCTATAGTGGCCATAGGTAACCTGTAGGTGAAAACTTGTAGTTCTAGTGGGAAACTTGTAGGTTAAAATTACAACTACTATAGCCAGCCTACAGATAAACACCTATAGTTGATATGGGAATCTTATAGGTGAATACTATAGTTGTTATGGGTATCTTTTAGATGAAAACCTATAGTTGTTATGGGTAACCTATAGGTGAAGAATACAATTGCTTCAGGTAGCCTGTAGATGAAACTTGTAGTTGTTATAGGCAACCTGTAGGTGAAAACCTATAGTTTCTATGGGCAGCCTATAGATGAAGCCTACAGCTACAATGGGCAAATTCAAAATAGAAAATGTAAAACTTGACCATTGTTATAGGATTTTATATATAAGTGTTGTTATAAATTGATAGGAATAGGTTAATGTCAAATTTTAGTCCTGATGTTGTGGATCGATATAAGCACTATGTGATCATGGTTACATTGGTCGTGGATCTATGTTGGTAGGGCCATGAAGGTCTATTTTTAATGATGCTCTCGTAGGCATTGATTGAATGTAAGATAAACCTGAGGATGATCAAATGATGATTTGTCAATAGCCTGTGCATCACTGTCATAGCTATATGACTATTTAAAGTAGTTTGTTTTTAATATCTATAAAAGATTAAAACTGTAGGAAGTCATAATAGATTTGTACTTCCTTATTACGCAAGGAATTTGTAACAAATTTATACTTCTTTATTCTATAAGGAAGATGTAATAGATTGTACTTAGAGGAAGTTAGAACAGATTTTGTACTTCCTTATTTTTAGTGATCATCCCTTTAAAAGTGGGAAAAGAGGTAGAACAATCATCTAGTTGTGAATTGTAGATTAAAAAAATGTGAGAATGCTGCTGCATAGTATTTGAAAAAAAGAGAAAATTTATCTTTATACAAAGGTATTTTCAGAGTACTCTAATAAAGAGACTGAGGGGTAGGAAGTACTATCACTTGTATAATTTTTTATGAAAGTTTGAATAGAAGGATTGTTGAGTTTTTTGGTGGACGTAGCCAAAAATTTGGGTGAACCATGTTAAATACTATGTCAGTATTTTTGTATGTTTTTTTTCAAAATCTCCTATTTATCTATTTTATACATGCATTTATTTTTCCTTATTATTTTTTTAACTAGCAAGTACACATTTAGATTATTTTTTATTATGTGGGTTACAAAGTAAATTTTGATACAGATTTGTAAACTCAATTATTTTGATTTGGGAAATTGAGTAATACTAAATGTAATAAAATCTTGAAACTTTCTATATTTAACCCAATAAATATGAAAAGTAATTATCTATGGTGGTTGTTCTAAAAATTTGGTTTTTAAGGACATGATTGAGAAACTAGGTTTGTAATGTGAAAAACATTCTAATCCTTACTAAATTTTCTGGGTTAAGAAATGGAAAAAAGTTAAAATAGATAAAAGTTTCTTAACCAAGTGTTTTATTGGAAAAACTTACAAGGATGAAATATGGTGTGATGTTATACCAATGGATGTATTCCATATGTTATTCGTAAGGCCATGGAAACCTAAAAAAAGGCAATTCATGATGGAGTGAAGAACACATATACTTTTTGGAAAGGTGGTACAAAGCTAATTTTATTACCTCTAAAATAATAATGTAAAGTATAAGGCATGTTTTTCAAAAAAAAATATATCAATGACACAAAGATGGTAGGGTGATTTTATGAATTAGTAGCAAAGAAAGAAGACATATAAGTGATGCAAATGCCAAAGGAAGAAGAAAAATTGTTGAACGAACATGTAGATGCTATACCTCAAGAGTTACCATATGGTTTACCACCAAAGAGATTAATTCATCATCATATTAACTTTATGGCATGATCATCTCTACCCAATAAAAAATATTATACAATGAGTCCAATAGAACATGTAGAATTTAATAAACAAGGGACATAATTTGTGAGAAAGGGAGAGAAGAGTAAATGTGTAAGACAAAAATTTTGAAATCCAAATAAATATGGAGGGTGGAGGATGTCTATGGATAATATACTAATAAATAAAATTACCATAAAGGAAAAATTTACTATGGCTTGTTTATATGACATGATCAATGTGCTTACTAGAGAAAAATACCTTCCCAAGATTGATCTAAGGAGTGGATACTATAAAATTCAAATTCATGAAGGAAATGAATGGAAAATAAAATTATGGACTAGGTATGGCTTATATGAGTGGATGGTGAAGACATTTGGATTATCTAATGCACCTAACAAATTTATGAGGGTGATGACAATAGTGCTATGAGATTACATTGGTATATTTATTGTGGTTTATATTGATAATATTTTCTTATTCAATAAGACTAAAGAAGAGAATTAAGGAATTTGAGAATGGTATTAGAGTTATTAAGGAAGGTGAAGCTTTGTGTAAATTTGAATAAGTGTAGGTTTATGCATAATAGTTTGATTTTTTTTAGATTTTTAGATTTAGCAGATGGTGTAAGACTGAATAAAGAAAAGGTTGAAGAAATTTTTGAGTGGACTACTCCAAATACCATTAGAGAGGTAATAAGTTTCCATGAATTAGAATTTTTTTATAGGAAGTTCAATTAAAAAAACTAGTAGCATTGTTGAACCAATAAAAGATTGTATGACAAGAAAATAACTTACATGGACAAGAGTAGTAATAAAAGGTTTTGAGTTATTCAGGAAAAAGATTACAGAAAAACCAATTTTAGAAATACAAGATTTAACCAAAGTGTTTGAGGATTATTATCATGCTTCACATGTGGGAATTAGTGATGTGTTGACTCAATATTGGAAGCCAATAACATATTTTATTGATAAATTGAATGAGGTAAGAAATAAGTATTACATATATGATGTTGAATTGTATGCCATTGTACAAGCATTAAGACATTGGAAGAATTACCTAGTGCCTAAGGATTTTGACCTATTTACCTATGATGAGGATTTGAAGTATGTGAACACTCAAAAGAAATTAAATATCTAGCATTCAAAGTGGTTATCTTTCTTGCAAGGGTATAATTTTGTTTTGAAGCATAAGTCAAGAAAGAAAAATCCTGTAGTTGATGCTTTGATCAGGGGAATGGAGTTTTTAACTACTATGGTGAGTGAAGTAATTATATTTTAAGTTATTATGGAATTATATAATTTTGATCTCTATTTTGTCAAGATAGTTTATCAATGAAATAATCCATTAATAGGGTAGACAAGTAATGTTTATGATTTGTATCTTATATAGGATGGTTATATCTTTAAAGTGAAACAATTGTGTATTTTAATTGAGTCTCTAAGAGATAATGTTATTTATTTATATTTGAATGGTGGTGGTTTGGGTGGATGTTTTGTCAAGACAAATAAAATATATTTGGTGGAGGAGAAGTATTTTTTTCCAAAGATGAAGTGAGATGTGACTAGAAATGCTTCAAGGTGTAAGATATGTCAGGTGGATAAAGGACATACACAAAATACATGGTTATACATGTCACTAATGGTTCTAAGAGGACCATGGATATATTTAAGTATGAAATTTGTGTTGGGGTTACCTAACACACAAAATGGTAATCATTAAACTTTGTTGTTGTATACATGTTTTTGAAAATGGATCATTTTATTTCATGTAAGAAAACCAATGATGCCAATAGAGTTGTAGAAATATTTCTTAAGGATATTGTGAGATTGAATGGTGTTCCAAAAGCCTCTAAATTGGATAGGGACACATAATTTCTAAGTAAGTTTTGGAGGAATTTATGGAATAATATGGGAACTAAGATACAATTCATTAGTGCATACCACCCACAAATAGATGGATACATAGAAGTTGTAAATAAGAACTTCAAAAATTTGTTGATATGCATAGTTGGAGAGAATTCCAAGCAATGGCACTTGGATTTACCACATTATGTGCTTGCATATAATAGTTCATTGAATAGATAAATAGGAAAATCAGAATTTCATATTTTTTATGGGATAAATTATATGGTTGTTTTATATTTGGTGTAGTTACCAATTATAAAACATGTTAGTGATGATAAAGAAGAATTTATAGTTAAAATACAATGCAAGATTAAGTGAGCAAGAAGATACTTTAAAGTAATGAAAATATAAAGCAACACTAGATGTTAGAATAAGTTCAAAACAATTGTAATAAGAATATTTAGTGTTTTTTTACTTTAGGAAAGAAATATTTCCAACAGGCGCATGCAACAAGTTGAACTACAATAATAGTGGTTAGTGCAAAATTGTGAAAAAAAACCAATGATAATGGTTATGAGATATGTTTACCATAGAATTTTGATATATCTCTAGTATTTAATGTTTCATAGTTATAAGTTTTATATAGATAAAATGGTGAAGGGGAACAATATGAAGAATTATATTGGTGGTAGCATTTACCAAAGAAGAAGAAATAAAAGATAGTCCATGTTCTGGATAAGAAGACAATGAATAGAATGCAAGGAAGTTACATAAAGTATTTGTTATATTCAGAAAGATTACAACTAAAAAATAATAATTAGATTTAAAAATGGGATTTGAATAATATTGATAAAAAAAGTGGCAAGAGTAAAATTATATCAACTCACATGAGCTTAGTTGTTTTCAACCAGAGGATAAATATGTAGATCCTAAACTGATAGAGGCCATAACTTATGATATGTATCTCCATTTTAGCTATATTTTACACCAAAGTAATCATTTTGAAAAGTTACATTTATCTATAAGTATCTCTATATATTTATGAATGTTTTTGAAACTTTTCAAAGTCTATACATGACCATCTAAAGGTCTGAAACTGAATTTTAATATTCTTTTTGGGTTTTACCTTTTTTTTAAAATTACTATGTTTTTGTAACTAAACATGAAATTCAAATCAAATTCATATGTTAGGTTAATTTTAGTGTTTAGGAGATATGTGGATATTTCTATATCTACATGAGACTACATGTTAAACTTATTAAAAGTAGTAGGTCATGTTTTTATATATTTTTGAATTTTACACATCAGATCCAATTTTGAATTGAGGTTTATTTCATGCACTTGTATGTAATTAATTCATTCATTTAGTATGAATCTATATATATTATTTTTTTATAATTTTTATGTAGTGTGCCTATAGATTCAATAGCCTTGATAGTATTCAAGTTCATTATTCACCCTCACAATG
The DNA here is from genome assembly GCA_037957365.1 of Torreya grandis. Taxonomy (NCBI): domain Eukaryota; kingdom Viridiplantae; phylum Streptophyta; class Pinopsida; order Cupressales; family Taxaceae; genus Torreya; species Torreya grandis. The sequence goes on along the minus strand of JARHVA010004449.1, from coordinate 1,208,845 downwards.
GACTTATCATTAATATTGAAATTGATGATTTAACTATTAAAGATCAATGGGATGTAATGGATTATGAAATTTTCATTGAATATCTTAACATGAGTCCACATTATATGGATGCAATGTTATATATAGCATGATATTAGCATAGAATCATTTCCAAGATTCCATACCATGTATTTTGACCAATACTACCATCACCATTCATATACACATACCCCCAATGAAATATGTGACATCCACAAAAAATTTAGGGGTAGCACAAGGCTTTAAATAGATTTTGATCCATATATCTATGCATGCTAACTTTACCCATCCCATGATGGTTACACACATTCCATTGCTAACCTCAAATTCTCCACAATATCCTATCATATTATTATATATTTGTGATCCAATGTGTTTTATCTAGAGTAAAGTGCACCAAGAGTTAGGAATTCCATGTATTTACATGACTTGATTCATAACCCAGTAGCCCTTGAGATAACAACCTACACTTTTATAATATGTTTTTTAGCTCCCAAGCTCCCATTATATGAAGTTATAGGTGATATTGAGTAACATATTAGGTAATTATGTGAATTATTCTTAGATTGTACATACATTAACAAATTATTAACTGAGTTGTTTCCAATGTGTTTTAACGACTATGCATTGAAATGGTTATATGATCTCCATATCCAATCTATAAGATAATTAAACACCTTGGACAGTTAATTCCTAGAAAAATTTTCCATCAATGTAGATGATAATTTATCTTAAACAAAAAAAATTAAACCTAAGCAAGCATCAAATCAACCAATCAATTACTATGTAATTCGATACAAGACCCTGCCGAATAGTATGATTAATATTATGGATGATAATAAATTACAAGATATATTCAAATAATGTTTTCAATAACCACTTCAAGAGTTAAATATAATCAAGAGATTCAAATCAATTGATTATTTATGCCATACAGTGATGGATAAAAAAGGCAATTTAACTTATTTGAATAAACGTAAGTATACATCAACTTATACAAATACGTCGACAACAAAAAACAAATAAAACCAAGTTATAAGGTCAAATAAGATAATAGAAAGAATGTGGCAAATTTATGTAGTTAATGTAGTATTTTAACACAAAAAAATTATAATTGGGAACTCCACCAAAGAAGGAGTTTTCATGTTTACTATCACCCCATCATGTACAACTAAATAAGTTGTTTAATTATAGCCTTATCATAATACTTCCTCCATAAGATCTTGATCCATGTATTCATAAATAAATACAATTTATAGCTACTAGGTAGGATATTGTTTTATGAACATACACAACAATAAAATTTATAGCTAAATGGAAATCAGAT
>JARHVA010004449.1:1167500-1197500 GCA_037957365.1 Torreya grandis | reverse complement strand
CTACAAAGTGACCATTGATAAGCTAAGAGGTGTGTTTAGGTAGAATAATGACCCAAATAAGCCCCTATAAGGCCTTAAGAAGCTAAAAGATACCCTAGTGAGCCATTTACAAGAACATAAAGTTTTGGAGAGAAGGGACATCGTTTATGTATAGAGTGTTTGAGTTTTATCCTTGGGATCTGATAGTCATTAATAATAAGGAATGCAAAGGCATGATGAAGTAAGGTATACATAGAAGTATTAAAATAGGGACCAAAGCCAAGAGATTTAAACAATGAAATAATAAAGTGCCACTCAATCTTGTTATAAGATTTTTTAAAATCCAAATTAATAATAATAAATCTATACAAAGAAGAGAGAGCCTAGGCCATGTACTCCTAGACTGCAATAATATTGTCATGGATATACCTCCCTCTAGTAAAACATGTTTGCTTTTGTTTAAAAATGGTAGGCAAGATAAGCCCAACGTAATTGGCAAGGTCTTTGGAGAGGATATTTTAAGAAACATTTAGTAGGGTTATCAACCTCCAACTAGTTAGAAGCTTAGGATCCCTAAATTTGGGGAGAAACTAGAAATTTTCTTATTTGATAGAAGGTTTAAGAGGTTTAGTCCATAGAGCTTCTTTGTAGACTTATGACAATTCAAGGCTGACGAATTATAAAATGGATTTATAGAACTTTTATGGGAAGCCATAAAGTTTTGGGGCCTTCTCATTACTCATATAATTCAAATCCTTAATGAACTACTATAGGGTGAGTTTAGTATCCCTTAGCTAATTATCTACAAGTTTAAGCTTGCAAGGCACCACTTTGAGTCAATTTAGAAAACCATGGTACCTCTCAAATGTAAAGGGATAGGGATGGAAAACCTTCTGGTAATGCTCCAAAAATTCTAAGGAGATATCATCCTTAGAGGTGAGATGAGATTGAGGCACTTGTATGGCTTTAATTTACCTAGAAGATTGCTTAGCTTTTAGTGCTTTGAGAAATTACTTGTAGTCTTTTCTGCCAAAATTCAACATTTGTAATTGAGCTCGAATCTGGTTGAACCTTGATACATGGATATCCTCCATATTAAGGTGGTGTTTAAGGGAGGCATCTAACCTTTGAAGGTGAATATTGAAAGGATTATATCAAGGGAGGCTGAGACCCATTTGAATTATTAGATTGTATCCTCCTTTGGTCACTTGAGAATCCAATAAACATGTTTATAATGGTGGTAGAGTAAGGAGGTGGTGCAAAAAATGTCTTCATTCCACCACATAATCCATTTGATAATGTATGGGAGATGATGGGCTAGATCTAAGATGTGATGGATGAGTCAGATGGTGCCAACATAGCTTAACATAGATTTATTGAGAAATAATTGAATACATGACACCTTGTACTACCCATAGGTCTATTTAAATTTAAAGTAAATAGTCAAGTGATCTAACAAGATAATATTTGAGTAGACATTGATAGGCTGACCATCAATGCTAAAAAAGTAAAAAAAATATTTTGCTCTAATAGCATAGAATAGTCTAATAGATTAAGCACTTGGTGATCCCCAATTTGGTAGTTGGACCATGTAAACCAAGACATGGGATAAAATTTCCACCACTAAAGGAGAGGGTCTTCTAACCCCCATTTATTTTTGAAATAGTACCAAGCCTCATGCTCACCAACACACCAATGCATGGGGAGGGATCCATATTTATCTTGGGGGTGTTCAATCATATTCAAGTCACCACACACTAGCCATATGGTAGGAGGTAACCCATCTATCAAACATTGCCAAAGTAGGGAGTGGTCAGGGCCATCATTGGAAGTATAGATGTTGAGGATGCCAAAAGGTTCATCATCACTATCAAGAATAATCTAGACTACCTAATGTTATTGCTCTTCCCCCATTTCAATAATGTCATAAAAGTCTTTAGAGGTAACTAAGATACATGTTTGACCACCACCTCCCTCATGCAAGGTGGTCACCTAGATGGCATCTAGCCAAATACTTCATAGAGTCATTTAGAGGAGAAACCCATAAATCTTCTCAAAGAGATAATATCTAGAAAATAAATATGGTGACATGTAGCTCACATATAGTATTTACAAGGAGACTCTCTAGGAATCCTTACATTCCTTGATAAGACATTGATGAGGAGGGCTCATCCTTTTGAATCTTCCCTTGCCCATCCTTAAAATCTCCCAATATTATAAAGTTATTGTGATGGTGAAGGTGATAAATTATACTGCATGTAGTGTAGTGACATTTGACATTATGGTCTTCCTAAGGAGATTCATCACCTTTAAGAGGTGGGCTATGAGACCATCAGGAGAATGAGCCACTAGTCAATTGAATCTTAGCTAGAGGCATCTTTAAATTTTGAGAGGTTGAAGAAATGCTCTAAGGTTTAGAAGGAGATAAGATGGAAGTGGGTGATAGTGAGGTCCCCTAAGAGGGTGTAATAGGTGGAGGAGAATCCTCCTAAGGAAGTAGTTAAGCCATGTTCTATGGCTTAGAAAATAATTCCCATTAAGGGGAATTGTAGTCCATCTAATACCTTGGTCTTTTGGTTTTGGGTTCTCAAACTAAGGAGCTAGTTGAGGAGGCTTGTGATAACCCATGTGAGCACAATATTTGATTCGGTGATCCAAGGCTTGGCATCAAAAATAAGAGTTGGGAAGGTGTAAATAAACAACATTTTATGACCTATGGGTCTCTCCAACCTAAATCTCCATGGACTCAATTACCTCTTTGGAGAGGTCAACCTCCACATAAACTTGCTTATTAGGGTGGGGGAAAACCACTTATTTGGTTCAATCGTAACCACGTGTCTTATGGAAGAGACAATATGGGGGATAAAATACTAAAGATGGACTAAAAAACTAAAATGTTTTATCTAGATAGGGACACAAAGGGAAATATTATCAAAAACCTTAAAATATTGAGACTAGGGTGATGAAATCATAACCTGGTTAAAAGGGAACCAAACATTAAACTTCTAGAGAATCATCCGAGTTTTAGAGGGCTCCTTAAAAATAAAGAAAAAAACTTTGATAAGGTTATGGAGTCTAAAGAAATGGGCCCCTAGTGTCTCCTAGTGTTTATGGAATCAGTTATTGAGGTAATCCTAGGAGGAGATATGACCAAAAAATTCAATAATATAGCACTCTTCATACCATTTGTAGCATTATTTACCAACAAAAATAAGAATACTTACCTCCATAATGGAGGGGGTGTGGGCATTATCTCTTTGGGTTAAACTTATGCGCTCATTTGGGCACCATCAGCTCCATCTCCAACATCAACATATGCAATAGAGCATGAAAAAGAAATATATATAGGGCTTGTGTGCCTAAAGGGTGATGTGTTGATTGTGGTTAATGCACTATAGACCTAATAAATCTCATGGGATTCTTACTGTGACACAAGGGGGCCAAAAATGAAAATAGGCAGATACAAACCATGAAAAAACCCTACCAGAGCAAATTCTCCAAAGCTCTCAGAATCCATTATCATCGCGGTTACTGTTTCCCATATGACTCCATGTCTTATTAATAGGTTGTATATATTCTATGATATTTTCAATTCCACAATAGATTACATATATTCTTTTATATTTTTATGATGTGACCTGAGATCATAGTGAGTCATAAATAAACATGTCCATTAGGGTTTTAAAGTAAAAAAAGCAATAAAAATATCGACCTATAGAAGTATAGGTTGGAATTCATAATACAATACATCCAAATGCTTCATTCAAAATCTAATAGTCACTTCATGAACTCAAACACTATGTTGATACGAGAAAATAGGTAGAGCTCACTTATCTCAAGTATTTTGTCCATGCTAAATCAAAGAGCACATAAAGTGGAACTCGTAAAATGCAATGAAGATGAAATGTGGGACTGAAGATATATTGTGGCCATATTTAAATAAATTTAAAATTGGATAAATCCATGAATACATATATTAAAGAATCCACTCTAATAATAACTAATTCTTAATAAGCTCCATGTTAAAGCTAAACTAATCCAACTTGTGAGATTATTAAAAAAAATAGAAAATTCCACCCACCACAAATTCATAGTGTCAAATATGAAAACATACCTAAATTTTCTTAGTGGCCACTTTAATTAATATTTTAATGTTTTGCAGATGAATGTGAGTGAAAGTTAATGGGATGGTGAATTAAATCAATTATATGAGAATAAAAAGAGAGTGTAAATCTTAAAATGACATCAACAAATAGAACCCATAATACATAACAATTGTTTCTTGCTTAAAACCTTCATAGGATGAACTCGAGAGTAATTCATTGGGATGGTGAACTAAGTCAAACATAATAGTATAAAAAGGAGAGTGTAAAGATCAAAAAGACATCAAATAAAAACCTATGTTACATAGCTACAAATCAGATTGCGACTAACAAAAGAGTAAACAAGATAACTGTAATCTCCTTACTATGTACTCAGTTATTGACACTATTCCATATGTTTGTGTCTAAGAGCTTGACCATAGAAAAAAGTGGTCAAGGTGAAACTAATTTACAACTCCAATGCAAATATAGTATAGACAGAGAAAAAGGACATAGGTAATCCAAACAAGCCTTGTAACTCTAACATGATCCAATAAAAATAGAATCAATAAAGAGTATTTAAATACAATCTACATGGAATATTCTTAGTTTTCAAAGAATTAGAAGAAAATACCTCGACAAAATACATTTATAGTTGTATTGAGGCTTGTTTGTTTGTTGAAAACGGTTTTCTTCCTTCAAAAATTGGCATAGACTTCGCAACTTTGAGATGACACAATGAAAACAAAAGCAATAGAGAGTGAATATGGAAAAAGAAATAACAAGCACTATTCTCAATTCACAAAGCTTCCACTAACTTTGAAGGTGGTAGAGACAATTGAATATGCCCGATAGGTCATTGTGCTTATTCAATTCACAATGTGAAAAATATTCAAATTGTGATGCATCCATGGGACAAGATTATTACTCTCACAATGGCCAATTCTTTTTTAAATCTTTAATTGTATTCGACACTCGCTATGAGAATAAAATATGCATGACTTGAAATGGGTTTTTTTTTTTAATAATGAAAGAATGATAACCAACATTTTTTCCCTATTTTTTTAATTTAAAAAATACTTGAACTTTCTTACAAAATTAGTTTTGTCATTTTTCTCTAACCAATATAAAACTAAATGAATATTTTTTTTTAATATTTTATTTTTTAAAAATACAATGTATTCTATAAACCTAATGTCAAAACATTAAAATCATCTAAAATATGTACATTACACATTTTGGAATATAGAATAATAAGAGAAATGATTACAATAAATATTTTTGAAACAAATACTAATAATATAAACAATTTTAACTCAAAAAAAAATATTACAAAATTTTCAAGTGATATATATAATTACCATTTTTTACTACAAAATTTAAAATTGCACTATATAAACTATATAATTTAATCGACTTATAAAATAAGATTGGTTAAACATGCCCTAATCATTGTACCATAACAATATATATCAAAACTTGTTAGATTGTCACAAGTTCAAGTCACATGTTAACTCCCGAGTAAATCTGAGGGCACCCATAAAATATCTTCCACATTAAAAAAAGAAAAGAAAGAGTGATTAAAGGTACAAAAGAAAAGGTAAATTCCTTGTATTTCTTCCATCCATGGGTAGGGCGGCAGGCATTAAGAAGTACAACTGCCGTACTCATATTCAAGATCAGAGGAAGAGAGAAGCTTTGGCAAAAGAAATCCATTCGTAGCCGCCTTCACGTGGCGGCCCGTTGGTTTTTGCGTAAGCCAATCCACCATTAACAAAAGTGATTCGCATTCTTTGCATTATTAGTGGCCCGAATAATTCGTCAACCGATTATGGCAAATGACAGGCTGACTGAGATCACTCATACCGTTCTGTTCTACCAAAAGTAGGAGCCCTGTTTTATATTCTTTCTCACAGCAAGTACGAGGTTTCCTTCAATCGCCATGAAAGGATATACCATTTTCTATATAATTTGTCTCTGTTATTTGATGAGTAGAAGCAGCCTGAATATATAGCAGGTACATAGAGACAATGGAAGGCATTGTGCGTATGTTGATGTTTAAGTACATAGTAATTAATATTTCGGATCATAATTTGTGATTCATTATTACGAAATAATAAAAATTAATTTTTTTTATATAAATAATTTTAATGTAGTAAAATAATATTCAATAAATTATATTTAATATAATATTAAATATAAAATAATCCTTACAATATTTATTAAATATTATTTTTATTATCTTAAAAACATAAAATGTATAACTCTTAAAAGCTTTTAGTTACTATTGCTATCATTTATGCATAGTTCAATTTAAATTGTATATGTACTTTTCGATTTAAATGATTTCACTAAACCAACATTTTTGATGATGCTTTTCATATTTCCCCAATGTAAGAGATTTCATAAGTAAAATCAATGCTGGCAAAATATTCTTACAATTATTTTAGTAATTATAATCAAATTACATAATTTCACTTCTAATATTTTATTTTAAATTATTTAAATATTAAAATCAATATATTTGAGTTAAAATATTTAATTAAAAAATATATATTTATTTTATAAATTGAAATTATTATAAAATTAAAAAAAATTATTACAAAATATAAAATAACATATCATTCAAACATGATTATTTTTATTATTTATCATAAAAATTAGTAGATAATACTTAAAATCTAACACTTCATAATTCATATTAGAATTACTCCCCGTGTTCCCCTAAAAGATAATTGTGTATAATTTTCATGATTTCAATTATATTCGAAAATATATATTTTTCTTATTTTTAATTTAAAAAATATATAATTATAAATTTAAATATATTTTTAAAAATTATTTTATAAACAGTGTTTATGAATACACATTCAAGAATATATCCATGTTTTAAATTTGTAGAGGATAGGAACACATTGAGTGGATACATGCATTACTTATTTGTCTATTTTATAAATGGTGGCTAACACTATTATTATATTTGGTTTTTAATGTCATAAATAAATAATTTTAATGTTTTGATTGGAGAATATTTAAAACTGTGCCATTTTTAAAAAGGCTACACAATTTTATTGGCAGTCTTTTAAGAAGATTTTAGAAACAATTTATTTAAGTTATAATTTTGTAGTATTTAAACACATATTTTATTTATAAATATATCTAATATTTAATAATCAAATAATAAAAATATATAAGTATATTGATTAAATTATATATATTGATTTTAGGGATTTAAAAATAAGTAATTTTTTACATATAATAATACAATGTTAGATGTTCCCTATCAATGGGTTGGTTGTATTAGTTAAACCTTGTAGGTAGGTAGACAATTTGGATTTGTATCCTCCTTCTCTAAGAATGTTCAAGTTAAATTTTGATGGGATGGTAAGAGGAAATCCATGGTCCTCTACTACTGGGTGTATGATTAGAGACTATGCAGGGTCCCTGATAAAATATTCCTTTTTGAAGCTTATGGATGGGACCAATAATGAGGTAGAGGCCCGAACTCCAGTGTTGGGATTAATCTTAGAAATTTGGTGTGTAGTTGAGAAGATGGTTATAAAAGGGGACTCAATGGTTATGATCAGTGCTCTGTAGAATCATAAGGTAAAAGCTTGGAATATTGACAAAATCTTGTGGCAATGTTGGATGTAATATATTCCTTCCGTGTATAGGAGGCCTCCCATTAGTTCAGGGAGGAAAATGGATTTGCAAATAATTTAGATAATAGGATAATTGATCAGCATGATGATTTAATCATGGATAATACTTGGTATGCTTGGCCCAATGTTAACATTGGGGAATCAAATCTTTGAAAAATTGAATTAAAGATTTAAACGTTGGATTTGGTCACATTTATTACTTGATATGGTCTGGGATTCGGCAATCATGTCATTGGGTTAGTGATGGGGTAGCTCGCATGTGCATAGGTGGTTTAATTGAAGATGGGGATTAAAAATCTTTATTGCATATTGTGGTAGTGCTTAGCAGTTTTGGTTAGGAATTGTGATTGAGGCAAGTGGTGAATGAAGTGAATTGAAAGTGTGTTGCGATGAGATGGAAGAAATGTTATATTATGTCCCAAACATGCCTCTCCTTCAACTCACTGCCTTTAAATAGCAAATGTATTTCGAAGGGTGAGTTACTGATTCTCGGCTCAAGAAGGTCTTTCTCATCTGATTGAGGATGGTGTCAAAAGTAGTCAGAGAGCTCATAGGAATGGTGTATTTGGATATGTCATATCGAGTGAAGGTCAGTTAATAAATGGCATCCATATTTGTGGTAATCTAATGTTATCTTGATATGATAAAATGTAGGTTCATGAGATTATGGAGTGGCTAGTGAGACCACATTTTTGGTAGGGTTGAAAAGGGATCTAGAGGATTTTTGGAAGAACTAGCCCATTATTGATGGTTTCATGTAATGACGGCTTAGGGATAGTGCCCCTATCAACATTTAGTGATTTGGAGGAAGATTACATGATGGTGTGGGGGTTTAAAAAATGATTACAAGCAACACTCTCTCAACCATCTCTGGTGGTGTGGGGTTTATTTCAATACTGGGCATTCAAGTATGCAAAGCTCCTATGACATTATTGGTGACTATTCTAAACATTCAGTAGTTGAGTAGGAAAATCTCAACAATGAATCTCTTGGGGTGGTGATAATTAATTTCCCCCCTTGTGTGGTAGATGAAAGTGCATGCTTACTAGTGATATGACATCATATGATGATGATTGATTTGAGGGGCTACATGGATGAGTCCTTTTGCTCCCCTAACTTGGATGGACATATTCTAGAGAGAAAAAGTCATGAAAGGTGAGATTACTATGGTTGTCATCATGGTAGAGGTGGAAAAATAGGTAGGCCGATTGAGGTGTCTGAGTTAGTAGAGTGGTAGTGACTAAGTATATGGAGGATCATGGGGAATTGAGGTTGGGAAACTTGGCTGGTAGTGGTAAGTGGGTGATGAAAGTTTTGGGTTGCATATGTGGCAGCCAACCTTAGTCACTATGATAGGTAATAGGTGTTCTACATGCCATATGATGGGTATAGTTTTTGGGTTGTGGATTTTTGGTAGGTTTATTCTTGGTCCTTTTTTTTTGGGTCATTGCTCATTGACTTGTTAATTTTTGGAAAATTCAGCTAGTTTATGTATTTTTATTCCTGGTTTGGATTTCTAAATTTCTTGGGATTTTGTGCCCTTGTTTTAATCATTGTTTTTTATTAATAAATGGGAGACTAACACCTTAACCCTCATTATAGAGAAAAAATAAGATAATGATAGATGGAGTAGAATTAATATAATATCCCTTCCAAACTATAAAAATTAAAAATATTTGTGACTTGGATCTTAAATGTTATCATCATGATAATTTGTTATCATAACATCTAGGTTAGATGAATGTGAGGCATTGTATAGATCAATGTATGTGATGTAGTGGGAAAAAATTCTATTCATTTAGCACTATTCATGGGTACTATTCATTGACGATGTGACAAAGACTATTCATCATAATAAGGTGTCAAAAACACTATTCTTTAATGCATATGTGTCATGGGTCAAATTTGTCATGTAGGGCATGAAAAGAGTGGTCAAAAGGCAAACCTACCCCTTTTGGAAGCTTGTGTTAAGTGGGGAGACATGAATCACTATTTCATATTGGCATTTATTTTTTCCATGTGACCTCACTTGAAGGTGGTGCCAAATTTCCAAATATGATCTATACTTGGTCAAAGATTACCCCATGAAGCACGTGTCATGGAATAGCTTGGGGTACACCTTGTCTCTTGACAATATTTCTTCTATGTGAAGGAGTGGGATGAATTTTGGTCCCACTTTATCTCTTTCTTGTCTTTCCCTCATATTTGTCTATATATGGTTGTCTCTTACTTATTTTTGATAGGATAGATTGATAATGGGGTGAGTTTGTGAGAATAAGCTTAGGTATAAGATTGAAAGCCTCTTGAAATCCTCCTTGGCTTGAGAGTGCCATGTTATGTATGTGGTGAGAGATAAGCTTTGTTGATAAATATTTTGTGTTTGTGAAGATTAATGAGGGAATGTTGAATTTATGAATTGGATTCATATGTGTTTAAGAGATTATTTATGTGAATGTGAGTTAGTAAGGATTGTTTAATCCTTCATGTGGTTGAAAGCCACATCCACTAGTATCATAGAAAGTTTAAATCTTTCTAGGAGAAGAAAGCACTAGAGTGTCTTCTTGATTAAATGTTTTTTAGGTTTTAAAGAAAGGGAGAATAAGAATGGAAGAATGCCACTAGAGATAGAGTGGGATAAGAAGATAAATACCTAGGATAGGTTGTTTTAGTTATTTCTAGAGAGATTTGAAGACTGTGAGAATGAAGAAGAGGAATATTTGGTGTGGGAAATGGTATACTCCCTAAAGTCAAAGGTGGTTGCATTGAAGAAAGAGATAGCCATGTGGAAGGATAAATAATGCAACCATGGATATTTTCATAAGAGAGAAGAGAAGATGAAGAAGGAAATTGCCATGAAAGGCAATGTGAAAGATGAATAGGCTTATGGGTGGCCCATTATTGAAGACATCCTTGTGAAGGATGATGAAGAAAAGATTATGGAAATTTGTATCCATGTATATCTATTTGAGAATGAAAATTGAAGCTATATAGAGTAGCAAGATTATTTGGAGGAATATTTTGATGAAGAAGATGTGGTGAAAATGAGTGCACACATGGAGATATTGTTAGATATGCAAGTAAGTGCACATGAATAAAGTGTGGAAATAGACAGAGATTGCAACCATGAGGTGTTGCAAGTAGATAGAGAGTGCACCTAGGTGGAGTTACAACTTTATTTTTTAGAAGAATTGGAGGAGTATTTTGTGCAAGACAATGCACATGTAGAGGAAAAGACGAATGTTGATGTAGCCATGAAATAGGAGATGTAAGTGATGAGTGATGATGAGTGTTGTGATATTATAATAGATGATCCAAGAGGTTGTTGGATGAGTTATGAATAAAGATAGGTGGGATCTATGTGGAGATGGATTGGTATGCTCGATGGGGATGCCTTGGTCATTACCCTCAATGACCAAAAGAGTGGTTTTAGCACTTATCCCATCTATGTGATCAAGAGATCACATTATACCTCAAGTGTCTGATGCAAGAGCATCTAAGGGTTTAGGCAATCTTGCATCACCAAACTATAGAGTGGTGTGCCTTTTCCTTTAATTATAAAATATGGTAAGGATATAAGTAGTAAAAATAGTGGTAGCCAAGTTGATTTTAACCAGAGGAGAATTATGTAGATGGAAAAACACTATTCATGGGTACTATTCATTTATTATGTGTTAGACACTATTCATCCTAGTGAGGTGTCTAGAACACTATTCTTGAATCCTTAGGTGACATGAGTCTGATTTGTCATGTAGGCCATGAAAATAATGGTCAAAAGGAATAACTAGATATTTTAGAAGCTTGTGCTAAGTGGGAAAACATGAATCACTATTTTAGATTGGCATTGATTTCTTCTATGTGGCCTTACGTGAAGGTGGTTCCAACCTTCCAAATATGCTTTTTACTTGGTCAAAAATCACCACTTAAATCATGTGACATGGATTATCTTGGGGTACACATTATCTCTTCACAATATTCCTTTCATGTGAAGGAGTGGGATGCATTTTGGTCCCCCTTTGTCTTTTTGTTGTTTTCTCTCACATTTTTCTATATATGGTTATTTTTTTCTTAGTTTTGGTAGAATAGGTTGGAAATGGGGATATTTTTTTAGAATAAGCTTGGGGATAGCTTTAAATCCTCTTGAAATCCTCATTGGCTTGTAAATGCCAAGTTATGTACGTGGTGAGGGACAAGATTTGTTGAAATATATTTTGTATTTATTAATATTAATGAGACATTTTTGAATTTATGAATTGAATTCATGTGTGTTTATGAGATTATTTATGTGAATGAGAGTTAGTAATGACTGTTTAATAGTTTATGTGATTGGAGGCCACATAAGTATGTTTCACCATACTTGGAGAACTCATCAATGTAATCATGATCCTCTTCACTTTCCTCTTCAAAATCAAAACCCTTGACTAGGAAAAAAATTATATAGACCTATTAAGGAATAATTGAATAATTTTATAAGTGAATTAGGTTATAATTTACATAGTTAATTCAAAATGTAAATTATATTAAACCTGCACCTTAGTGAATTGATGGAAAGGTGCATAAAAATATTGCACTGAGTAAAATCATACTAATCCATCAAATTATACATAGAGGAAAAAGGTGATTTAAACACAATAAATAAGATCTACTTGTCTTATTATGAACGAAACCACTTGAAATAGTTGATAGTTAACAAAGTCATTTATAAACACATCCATGATTTTTGACACACATCTCCTAGAAAATATTATTTTTTCTGAAGAGGGTCCACCAGTAGTGTATAATAGCATCAAAAAATTAAATTTTGATGTAAATAAGTGACTATAATCAAACACTCAACAATATTGACCAACCAATATTTGATCATTCTGATAGTGACAGTTTGTCTCTAAAGTGGAATTCATTTTATTATAATGTTTTTAGTTATTTGATTAGTATCAAACTCTATAAAACCCCTAATTTGTTTTGATTTATATAAACATCCTTTAGATTATTAACATTATGCAAAACATTTCTCAAATATGTTCTCATTTTTTCAAGCCTTAATAGGTGCTAGGAAGACCTTAAAAAAATATTAAAAAAACAAGGTTTTTTAGGACCCTGACTTAGTCTACCCCTAAGTTGTGGCATGTAATAAATAAATACTTATGAATGTCAATAAGTATATTTATATATATGACAATCCATTCTATTATCCGTATGGCATGATATTTAAGATGTATCTAGGATAGGATCCAGACGTTCTTTCACTAAAGTAATATCCTTGTCATGCTATAAATATTCCACAATAGTTATTCCATGGATAAAAAGGAAAGCTAAAGATGTGATTTATCTATTTTTATTTATTTTTACTATATTAATGGGAATGATTAGAATATTAATGTATTAAGGTTATTTTGTAAATATAGGCTTATTAAATTTAAATTGGGACCTTATTTTTATGAAATCATACGAAAAAGAAGTAATAAAATCAAAATTAATGACTAATGTAACATGATGTTCATGAAAGAGAAGGATGAAGGGACCCACAGCTAACATGACCATTATTATAATGTTTTGGTAATGGTTAGACCATTATCGAGATGTTTTGATAAGTATTAAGATGAGGAAAAATGATAAAATACATAGTAATTTAATAATAAAAATATCTAAGGGGATCTTGTGGTATACAAATGATAGATAAAAAAATTTATTCAATAATGAATAGGGATAAGGGGATGACATATGGGACCCAACATAAAAAATGTAACACCCCTCTTATTGGGAAAAGTAAAAAGGACCCATTTTTATTGATTTTGTTTTCACAACCATCACCATTCACTATGACAAAAGGGAGTGTTAATTATCACCTTTCCACTATAAAATAAATAAATTATATTGGTTCATATAACTCGTCTTAGAATTAGTTAATATTCCTGAGGCCTATGGGTTTTGGTACATAATTCTAATATGTTTAACTGGATATAAAATTCACACTATCCATTTATTAACCTTAATACCCTCATTCATATCTAGGTGTATAAAAATTTGTTACCTCATTATCTACTAGTCTCATAATTAATTTACTCATACATATGTAAGACTTTCATAATACATGATTTCACTTTGTGATAATTCATCATATGCCATCTAATAAATTCCTCATTGTGAGACTTTACCATTAACCCTTGACAAGATTGGATGATAAGATGGGAATTAAATGGTCTCTAGTGATTGAACTTAAAAATATTTATTAGTGTAATGTTTATTTTATGAGTACATTATATTCATTTGAACACAAGCCTCATTACCACATAAATTGATAAACCTAAGAAAGGGAAAGTATTATGATGTACTTCTAATGAATAGTAATGTCATTTTCTTGACATAACCATTGCATAAGTATATATAGGCATTCATTGTATCAATATGATACCCACCTGGAGATAACATTTATAAACAACTAAATTTCTTTCAAGATAATCTTAATTCATTCATTACCTACCTTTAGTCAAAGTTTAATAATCATCTTGTCATTTTTGTACTCTAATTCATTTATCAAATCCTACAAGAGATAACATTATAAATGTGTTGAAACTATTAAGGCATAATAATACAAGAGGAATTCCACCTAACTAAAACTAGGTTCTATTATATATACTATGTCTTTATTTATAATACCTTATGCAATCATCATGAATTAAACAAATAACTACTAAGCACATTAGAATAATTATAATCATCAAATTTTAAAACACCCATGTTGTCTAAATTTTAAAGGATTCAAATATACATGCATATTGTGGGCCATAGATATTTTTTCCACTTAACATGCATGCCCTTACTCTAACATAGTTCGTAGATTAATATAATGCATCAATAATTTATCATGATATCCTATTAGAGTTTTAATACAAAAATATATTAACACACCCATAATTAATATGTCCATCACTATTATATAATGCATTAGTATCAGTTGTTTTAATATTACAATTGTAATTACCAACTATATGAATATACATATTATACACAATCACTCATAGCCATTACTTTCATTAAAACATAAGTTGTTCACCAATTTTATTTGTAATATAGGAGTTACAATGATATCTTCACCCTTTGAGCTTTCCCATATAATATAAATGTAGGGCATTTAACACATTACAAATAATGCTCAATATATAGACACTTTAACTTCTAAGCACATATATTCTAATCATAATAATATATACATATTGGAATAACCAAGGTTACTAGATAAAATTCATAATTTACCAAATCAAAAACATCTTCATTTCAAATATATTCCCAAGTGGAAGACATAAGAAGAAAAAAATAAGTAAAATTTTATTTTTTTGAATCCAAAGTTCATTGACTTTCATAACTAATCGTGTGACTATCTTAAGTTCCTCATTTGGAAGACCCCAATCTTTCCTTTTTAGTTAATAGGTATAAAAATTATATTTATGAATGTCATATTGAGTAATCAACCTCTTTTTCATGCAAGTACAACTATTTAATATCCTTATTAGAGTTTAGGTATGGTACCACAAACGATATATCATTTCCATATTATTGTTTCACCACCTACCATTCATTTACTCAGTTATTCTCAAGATCATAGTCTTTATTTCCAATAATTATAATTCCATGGGCTTATATGTTGTATTATTGATTAACCATATACTAAATAGGTTTGATTTATCAAGCAAATAGGCTTCTATTCAAACTTAAGCTAGAAATAGAGGGAAACCTTATATAGTTAGGTTGGATTGAATTCTTTATGCATAAGAGATCCATAGTTTTATAGTTGTACCATAAATATTAAAATAGTATTAAAGATAAGATAAATTATTAATTACTAAATGAAATTCAAAAATGTAAAATGTTTCAAAAATATGGTTCTATGGCACAAAAATCCAATACTTATATTTATGGAACATTTTTATGTAATGTATAGTTTAACATCAATTAACACATTTTTAGGGAGAAATATAAGAGTTTTTTTTCATCTTATATAACATACATAAAATAGCCTTAATTACCAAAATTGATCATAAATTAAACCCTAATAATGAAAAATAATTATGTAGAATCATTAAATATATCATAACTATGATCATAACATAAAATTTATAAGATGTCTAAGGGGGATGATTTGAGGTGAAGGAGTTTGAATCTAATGAGACTGAGAGAGTTGAAGAGATAAAGACTAAAGAATTTCACTTTGAGGACATTGGTAATGATTCAGTTACTGTTGATCAAAAATAACCTAAAGAAGGAAAGACATATGTAGAGGAGGAAGATATCAGACAAGTCAAAGACATCTCGATTTTGAGGAACCATGTGGATATTTTGGAGAAAAGGCTTTCCACCTTTGGTTACCTCTTAAACAACATGATTCACCACCCAACTTTGGTTAACTTGACATTGTTACAAGAATTAGAGATTTTTACTAAGGGTGTTGATGAGGAGAAAGATAAATCTTTTGATAATATGTATAAGTTTCTTGTTGAAGACTGGGAGTGATCCAAAACTCAAAAGTTATGGCTGATAAATATTTCAAAAAAATAGAAATAACATAGTAACAATGAATTCTCTGAGAAGAGATGTAGTATTACGCAAGATCACAATACAATTATATGCTTATCTTTGGGAAGAGATGTCTATCTTCACATTTCAGGTTACCTCTACATTTATACACATTTTGAAATTATGGGGAGAATGTCGAAGGTCACCAATCTCAAGTAATATTAAGTGGTTCAACATCCAATATTTAAAACAATACAAAATTTGAGGAATTACTATTTTTAGAAACTTACTATTTTTAGACTGCACCACTAAAATTGAAATTTGGGGCACTTCTATTGGGTTTTCATGGGTAAAAATTCATTGAGAAGAGATCCATGCCATCTCAAAACATTCTCCTCAGTCTTATCTTTCTAATGATTCAAACGATGATTCAATTGGAGCTACGGTGCAAAAGTTATGGCTCCCAAAAGTTACATCATCAATTGGGGTGGAACTGTCACCTGAATTGTCACCTAATTTATTGCCAAGATCATTCCTCCCTCCTTGAAAATAAATGATCCCCAATGTGTCAATGTTCCTCATTAGGTGTGGTATTTTTTTTCTTGATTTGATTCTCTATGAACCACTCACCTTGGTGGCTAAGCTGGCCCCTTTTGACCACTCGATAAAGTAAAATAGAGCATCCTCTTATTGTCTTCATCCAGGTGTCCACAATTTGATCCTCTTCCATTGGATCAAAACTTTATGGATCAATCTCATCAATGTATATTTGTTTTGATATAACTATATTGTCCAATAGAGGTGGATGATATGGTTTGAGGAGCTCCACATTGAATATTGGATGGAAACCAAGGTAGGCTGGTAGGTTCAACTCAAAATCATTTCCTTTAACTTTTCTAGTGATGGTGTAGGGACCACATTGTAGAGACCAAATTTTTATGTGTGGGCCTGCAAGTCATTCCTTCTGAATCCATAACCAAACCTTATCACCCACAACAAAATGGTGTGTAATCCTATGTTTGTCATGGTGTTCCTTATACTTTTGATTCATCTTCTCTAGGATGTCACGAACTTTTTTCTAGATGTGTTGCATTTGTTCAATAAAATTTATTGCTTTTGCTACCTCAGATCTTCCATGAGATATGTAATTCATGGTGGAAAATGGAATAGCTATATCAATTGGTGCCATGGGTTGGAACCCAAAACATACTTGGAATGGACTGTGCTTGGTCGAGCTATGCAATGCTCAATTATATCCATGTTATATGAAAATAAGTCCCTTGTCCCATGTGCATGGATGTTTGGAGTGATACATCTAAATCATGTAAACAATGAAGTGGTTTACCACCTCTATTTGACCATCAATCTATGGATGGAAGGCTATGGACTTCATCAACTTGGTATCCATCATCTTCCATAGAGTGGACCAGAAGATGCTTAGGAACCTGCTATCTCAATATGAGACAATGGACTTGAAGAGACCAAAATGGAGCCATACATGACTAAAATATAGATGAGTAGTTTCCTCAGTAGATATATTTTTCTTACAAGCAATCATGATAGCCATTTTTTAATAATGATCAACTACCACAAAAACATAGTCCTTACCATGTTTTGAAGTGGGTAAACCTGAGAGAAAATCAATTGAGATAGATTCCCAATGCTTGGTTGGTTCTGGCAATGGCATGTATAATCCTTACTTCTTATTTTTTGGCTTGGCTATCACACATGGGGTGCAAGATTTGAGATATCTTTCCACACCCTTTCACATATGGGGCCAGTAGAAGTGTTTTTGAAGAACTGCCAATGTCTTTTCTATAATAAAGTGTCTAGCTATTGTACTGAAGTGTGCTTCCCATATCATCTTTTGTTGCTCTACATCTAGAACACAGATTTGCCCCATATGATAGAGGACATTATCTTGCAAATAGAAATTAGAGACATGTTTACATTTTTGAAGCATTTGATATGTATCATCAAAGGTAGGATCTACTTCATACAGAACACCCAAAGTGGTAGTCTCATGTCTGCATAGGTCAAGAACTATTATGAGTGCAGTAATTATTGGGTGGCTCAGACAATCTATAGTTGTATTTGAACTCCCCTTTTTGTGTTTGATTATTAGGTAGAATTGTTGAAGATATGTGGCCCACTTTTGGTGCCTCTCATTTCATAGTTTTCTCTATGTTTGGATGAATTCCAATGGTTTGTGGTCAATGTGGATGATCGTCTCTTTCCCCAAGATGTAGTGTTTCCATTATTTGCAGGCTTGCACAATGGCATAGATCTCCTTATCATATGTTGGATATTTTATGATTGTATTAGTGAAATTTTCGCTATGATATGCAATAGCATGGCCATGTTGCATGATGACAGCTCCCATGGCATATTCAGATGCATCTGTCATCAACTCAAAAGGTTGATGCAAATTTGGCAAGGCAAGAATAGGTGTTGAGCAAAGTCTATTCTTCAAATTCTCAAATGCCTTTTGTTGTATTTCACCACACTAAAATGCATCTTTATCTCCTCCTTTAGTCACTTGGGTTAGTGACCAAGCAACATGTG
This sequence comes from Torreya grandis, assembly GCA_037957365.1. Classification (NCBI taxonomy): domain Eukaryota; kingdom Viridiplantae; phylum Streptophyta; class Pinopsida; order Cupressales; family Taxaceae; genus Torreya; species Torreya grandis. The sequence continues at coordinate 1,178,704 of JARHVA010004449.1, read as the reverse complement.
AAAATCCAAGAACAAACCTATGGTAGAGATTTGCAAGACCCAAAAATTTGTGAAGCTCTATAAGGGTCCTTGGTGTGGGCCATTCTTGAATAACCCAAATCTTTTTTGGATCAACATGGACCCCTTCCTCATTCACAATGTACCCAAGATACTAAATTATTGTCATCTCAAATGTGCATTTTTCAAGATTTGCATACAACTTGTGCTCTCAAAGAGTTTGAAGCACCTTATGAACACGTTGCAAATGTTATTCCCAAGTTCTGATATAGATGAGTATGCCATCTAAGTATAAAACCATGAATGAGTTGGTGAATAGTCATAAGATGTCATCCATCATCCTCATGAAGGTTGAAGGTGCGTTAGTTAAGCCAAAAGGCATAACCAACCATTTAAAGATCCCCTCCTTAGATTTGAATGTAGTCTTCTAGACATTAGTGGGATCAATGGGAATTTGGTGATAACCATATTTGAGATCAATTTTGGTGAATAAATTTGCACCATGGAGCTGGTCCAATAGGTCATCAATCCTAGGGAGGGGGTAGTGATTCTTCATAGAGATTTTATTCAGGGCTCGATAGTCAATGCAAATCCTCCATGTTCCATCTTTCTTTGGTGCCAAGATAATTGGGCTACCACAAGGTGAAGATCTTGCCCTGATGTGACCATTTTAGATAAATTCTTGAATCTATCTTTTTATCTCATCATTCTCCAAAATTGATCTGTGATACATAGGACTGTTAGGCAAATCTGATCTTGGGATCAAATCGATAGAATGTTTTACCTGATAATTTAGTGGAACTCCTATGGGTGACCTTAATAAGTCATCATATTCTCCTATGATTCATCCTATCTACTTTTGTTGTTGTGTTGATTGTGTAGTTAGGACTGCAACATCAACCTTCTTGGATTTCTATGGTTTGACCACCGTGAGAACAAATTGCTTTGTCTTCTCCACCAATATCTTACATTGCTTAGCATTGATCAGGGAGATAGATGTGGGAGGTGGTACCTCTAGTACCCTATAACATTGTGTTCCAAGAGTGAGGATGATTCTTTGGGTTCATGATTCATAGATTCCATGTCACTCATACATGAACGACTGACCAAGGAGTACATCACAAACATCTAGGTTGACCACATCACACAAAACTTCATCTTGTAATGGTTTTATTGCATATGAAAGAAGACATTGATGGGTGACACAGAGGTCTCTCCTTAGGCTCAACCATCCAATACTACAGGGCTTTAGATGAGGCTTCATGGATAGATTTAGACTTTTAACAACATTAGCAGAGATTAAATTCTTTTGACTCCCACTAACAAGAATGAAATGTAGAGGCTTACCTTTTACCCATAATTTGGAGTGAAACAATCTTTCCTTATCATCTGATCTTTCCTCATGGGTTTGTGATGAAGTGATGATGGTGTCAAGGTCAGCATCTACAATTTCTTCTTCATCTTCTTCGATTGTGGGTTGTGTATGAGGTAGATTAGTAGATGTCGATTATTGTGACTCATAAAGTAGTGACTTGATGGCTCGACATTCTTCTTTGGAGTGAGTTCTAGTTTTGTGGTAGTCACACCATTTTCTAGCCTTCCCCTTTTGGGGTTTCTTATCTTGAAACTCCTTTTGCTTCCAATTTTGGCCTCATGTTTGACATTCCTTGTCACTTTTCCATTTTGAGGGTTGAATCGTCATATTCTTTCTGCCATGCTTTTACTCAATCTTCACTACAAATTTGTATGGCTCATTGAGGGTTTCCAAATTGGAGAGTTCCATTTCCCCCTGTATGTACCATTGTAGTCCACCATGATATTTGAGATTATTATGTTTCTCACTTTCTTGGATGCCCAATCTTATAGAAAAATAATGAAAAATGTCTATGTAATCTTGAACAGATTGGTCCATACCTTAGTGAAGTTGTTGCAACTATATGTACAGATCATCATATGCTTTGATCAGATAGTATTCTTCTTTCGCCGCATCCATGAAATCATCCTAGGTAGGTTCCACCTCAAGGCCAATGTCATCTATATTGAACCTCTTTTTGTACACTTCCCACCAATTTTTCACAGGCAATGATGCTTTCAAAAGAGCAAAAGTGATCTTTTCTCTAGCGATGAACTTATTTACAGAGAAGTAGGAAGAAAATTGATCCAACCAATTTTCTACTACATCAACATTGATTTTTCCTTGAAATGTAGGAATATCAAATTTTACATGAACCTTGAAGGATGTTGGGGAACTGAAAGGATGTTCCTTGGATGAGGAGATAGAAAGTGTAGCTATGGAGCCAAAATTTCCCATCCAGAGTGTTTGAATAATTTGATTAAATTATTTTAGCATCTATGATTATTTCCATTGGAGGGATTCATTCACATTTTCCTTGAAAGGATTGGATGTCTCAATGTTGTCTTCCATTTTAAGTCATTTGGAATGAACAGGTGGAATGTTTGGAAGCTCTGTTGTCTCCCACACAAGCTTCTTATAGCCTGACCTCATCCTTGGGATCATACACTCTCAAGACAAACCACTCTGATACCACTGATCCAAAACTTAGAAGTTCTAGTTGATAAATATTTCAAGAACATATAAATAACATAGTAAGAATGAATTCTCTGAGAAGAGATGTAGTATTACTCAAGATTGCAATACAATTATATGGTTACCTCTGGGAAGAGATGTTCGTCTTCACATTTTGGGTTACATCTTCATTTATACACACTTTTAAAGAATGGTGAGGATATGGAAGGCCACCAATCTCAAGGGAGATTAAGTGGTTCAACTTCCAAGATTTAAAACAATACAAAATTCGAGGAATTACTATTTTTAGAAACTTACTATTTTTAGACTACACTATTAAAATTGAAATTTAGGTCACTTCCATTGGGTTTTTGGGGGTAAAAATTAATTTATAATATCTCCATCTCATTTCACAACATTCTCCCCATTCTTATCTTTCTAATGGTTCAAACGGTGAGTCAATTGGAGCTACGGTGTAAAAGTTATGGCTCCCAGAAGTTCTGTCGTCAATTGGGGTGGAACTGTCACCTGAATTGTCATCTGAATTGTTGCCCAGATCAAGGAGGATGTTCCCAATTAGCCTTGTTTCTATTTATATTTTTCTATTTTTTTTTCAGACTGCTAGTTCTTACAATAAGCTATTTTTTGGCAGTTTTTATTATTTTTGTTGATAGCATCTCTTTTTGTTTGTGACCCTTTTTTGGCCCTATTTTGGGTTATTTTGTATGTTTTTATCCCATATTTTTTCCATCTTATTTTATCAAAAACATAAAATTTAAGTAATATAGGTACTAAAATATAGTACTAAGTACTTGACAATGACAAGCTTGACACACATTTACCACACATGACTTAATTACACAAACATGGTCCTAATCTACCATTCTCTAACATTTATAAGTTATATTATGAGTTTGACCTTTTTTTCTTGTCAAACACCTAAAATATGTCTATTATCTATTTTAAATATTCTTAATATTTTAAAAATACATTTATATACCTTTAGTTTATTCCACCTATACACACATTGGTTCCATCAATTTCAGACAATATGTCGAGTTGATATTGACCTAATTTGGTTAGAACAAAACCTTTCCCAGTAATATCTACTTTGAATAAACAAACCTTTCCTTAGGGTCAGCCCATCTATCTAGCATGTAAGTATCATGATAAATTACCCAATTAGATTCATATATAAACAAATTAAGGTATCACTTAGTAGGGGACTAGACATATCTAACATACATTTATCCTCTATTAAACATTAAAAAATCTACCCTATTCTTCCAAAATTGTGAATATTTTTCTAAAATTATGAATCTATCATTAGGAAAAGTCACATAAAAATCTTATTCATACCAAATCTAGTTGAAAGAAATAATTTTCAAGTATAAAATTCAATTCATTATCAACATACATATAGCGAAGGATCACAACTACATAGATACACTATGTGGGAGAAATACCTATGGCTTGATCTCCCTCCTAAAAGTATAGAATATAGAAGAAGTTGTAAATATTAAAACATAGGTGAATGTGATTATCTCAATCCATTACACTTTCCAAATTTTTGTAAAATTATATCCCTCACAAGATCACCTAGGGTTTCAAGGTGAATGAGGCTAATCTATGGAATGGTGTGAATCATCAGGATTAAACATCACACATACATATCTTATAGAGATAATTTAGGGTGAATGTATGGTTATATTCCTTCATTTCTACATAGATCAATATTTATCAACATACATCAATATTGATAATTGATACTAATCTAGATCAATAGAATCAACCTTGTGTAGACAAAAATATAGTACCTGAACTAGGAAAATCCAAAGCCCATATCATTTTAATTTAAAATTTTAGAATAAAATAATCATCATGCAATCAACCCAAAAATGTAATTACTCATCCCTTTGTTTTAGTCACTATATTAATCATATATGTCTTTAAAAATCATTGCAATCAGCTTCAATATTTTACATTTAGATGTATGGTTGAATTATATATCTTAATATCTTAACTATTATACAATTTTATATCCTTTTAGTGTTTATAATAAATATTAAGGTAAAATTTAATGTTTAATCTATACACATAATGGACCATGTCAAACCCTAGGTCCTTTTCAGGGTTTCATCCATCTAGTGTTTCATATTTTGGTTTTAGGGTTTCAAATAGGGTCCCCAATTTCCCCATACAAAACACAATAAATGTTTTCATTTCTTTCCCTATAACTTTTCATACTTGTATTAATTTTTCATATTCCATACAAATAGGCTCTTTCCCTTGTCCCTCTAAGACACATTACTAGATTAAGTGGGACTCATAAATAACATTATCAGATTCACTCTACATCAAACAAAATGGATAGAGTGCATGTTTATTCTTTTTTTGATGATGTAATTTATAATGAATATTTTAAAAATAATGATTTTATTGGCATGGCTACATAATAAAAATATTATCTAGATAATCATTTAATGATACTATTAATTTAGATAATTATTAAGGTCTAGATTGAACTAATCCCAATCAAATTAATGGGGTAGACCTTGACCAAGTGAAAGCCTTGTTTCATTTTCTTCAAGGACTTTGTAAATATCCATAATATGTTGTTAGAATTTTATGACTGATCCTAGCATCTAAGGCCAAAAACCAAGATAATATTACTACATATCAAACATAAACATAAGATCCCTTTACTATTTTCAAATAATAATTTTGAGCTATTACTTTCACCTTAGGTGTTCAGTCCTCTACTATTAGATTTATTCCTCAATAGAAATCTCCTATGACATATATAACACAAACCCAAGGTGTGGGGGAATATGTGGCCTTCAACATATTTATATACCTATTCCTACATGGGAAACCTATGACCACTCCCATCATGACTATGCATGTTCTATATAAGCATTGCCTAGTACACATTCCCTTGTGTAGACTATTACAATTTTTCATGTTAAGATGTCTAAACTAGAGGAAAGTGTATTTTGATCTATTAATCTAATGTATTCCCATGCCTTTATTTATGACCCATTATCACCTAAGATAACATCTTGTCCTTTACAGACTAGATTTTTAAGACCCAATATATTACTATATAAAGATAGAGGTGACCCAAATTAACACTTTAGATCATTCCATGCAGCATCTTTGGACTATGCATATAAATAAATTATTGAACAAGTTATTTTCATGAATCTTTATAGATTATTCTTTGTGATGGTTATAATATTTCCTCCTCAAATTCATAATAGAATTCAACCCCTTGGTAGATCAATTTATTGCACAATTTGCCATCAACTTTGATGACAAACTATCTTATGCACAAATTGCTAAACTTAAGCAAGGGTCTAATAAGCCAATCAATGACTACAAACTTAGGTACAAGACTATGATAGCCAAGATGACTAGTTTTTCGGTTATTAATAATTTACAATAAATATTCAATCAAACATTTCCTACACAACTCCATGATTCAATTATCTTCAAGAGATTCAAATCTTTCGATGAGCTTTGTCGTACAATAAGGTACAAGGAAGTAAAGCTTATATATTTGAACAAACATAAATATAAATTTACTTATACAACTACATCAATAGGAATACACTAAGGAACTATGATATAAATTCATATTATGACTATGATCATATTGCAATATGTCCCATAGATAGATGTTTAATATTGAGACATAAGATATAATATAGTTTTGATGACAAAGTTATCAATTGTGTCACTCCTATATAGGAAAATAGAAAATAAAATAATGGAAATCAAAAGTTGAGTATTTATAATCATCTATTTACCAAAGATTAGATGATACAAACTAAGAATACTTTAGAAGTACACTATGCACATAACAGTCATCCTCTACTTGTGATGTCTGATCACCCAATAGATAAATTATTGGCATACTTGTCAACACTTAAACATAGTGTCCTATGATAACATTGGATGATATCTATTATGGATACTTCAAAATTAAACTATACATACAACATGCATTGATGAAGAAAAAGAGGCCAAACATTTGGAAGCCATAAATTTTGATCCATAGTTATGTTTAAACTCATCATCAAACCAAAATGACTTTATCAGAAAATTTACTTCAACCATAATCTAAACTATCTTGTTAGAGATAATTTCAATATTTTTTAGAGGCCATACATGACCATCTGAGGGTCTAAAATTATAGTGTTAGATTATTTTGAAAAATTTATAAATTATATATCTTTATAACCAGACATGAACTTACAATTGATATTTGTCTCACATGTTAATTTTAGTGTTTAGTTTACTTTTGTAGATTTTTTGAGCTGTGTGTGATTACATCTGAAATGTACTAAATATATTAGCTACTAAAAATAGTAAGTCAATTTTTATTATTTTTACGAGTTTTAGTTTTTTCATGTCAACTATAATTCTATGTTGAGGCTTATTTATACATGGTTTGTTATTATTTGAATGATTAATTATGAATTAATATTACTTATTGTTTTAAAAGATTTATCTATTATTATTTTAATAAAATTGGGGTTCATTATTTAGTATCAAAGCAAGTTCAAATCTTGCACATGTAAGAGATCTTAATAATGAACTGAAATATTATGAAGACAATAAAATAATAGGGAAAACTTATGAAACAATAAATAGTATTAATTCAAATTGAATCCTTTAAATAATTATAAACCATGCATAAATAAGCCTCAACATATAATTGGATTTGACATATAATATTCAGAACTCCTAAAACTAATAAAACTCAACATGTTATTTTTAATAGCTACTATTTTTAGTAGGCTTCATGTGTAAGAATGCATAGATCTAAAACTCTCAAAAAATAAACTAAACACTAAAATTAACCTATCATATGAATATCAACTGAAGTTTAAGTCTACTAAAATAAATACACAATTTCTAAATTTAGAAAAATATCAAAAATAATATTAAACTATAATTTTGGACGTTTAGTTGGTCACATATGGCCTCTAAAAAATATCTAAAAGTACATAATTGGACAAGTCAAGCTATGGTTATAATCAGCTTTTGAGATGATCATTTTATCACTAAGATGGGCTCAAACAACACTATGGATCAAAATTCATGGCCTCTAGAAGTTTGGCCTCCTTTTTTGCATCATGCATCCTCCACATATGACATTTGATCACCCAATAGATGAAAATATTAGCACACTTGTTATCATTTTATTATGGTGCTATGTTATATGATCACTTTCAATGATAGTGATAATTTTATGTTGATTCAAATTTTCAATCACTCTTTGAATATGAGCCTTAATAGTTGAAAAACCCATACACATTGTCATGATTGACAATGGATTAGGTGATAAGTTGGTTTGCAACTTTTAATTTTAACAAACTTAGGACTCCTATAAATAATAGAAAGTAATTGAAAAGGCATCCAATCAATAATAAAACTTATGCCTTGAAATACCAAGGTTCAATATTGAAACCATGAAAATGCATAAGTACTAACTAGATTGGAATTTATAAACCTATGTCCCACATTATAATTCATGTATCTATGAGACCAACTCTAGAAGATACAAAGTGGCCTTAATTTCATATATTTACTAAAATAAATTTAAATTATAACAACTTATACTTCACAACTTTATTTTAGTAAACCAACATGCATTTAGTAAACCAACCTTACCACCTTCTAATTCATTCCCTTTTTGAATTATATTACTTGAATACTTTCATTTCACATGAGCACATACATACTATAACATGTATGAATTGTTATGTGTATAATTTATTGTGCATATGAGCTTTAGTTACTTCATTTAAAGTGTGTGCTTGTGTTATTTTATTTTTTTAGAAACAAAAATGCTTACATGTTATAGTGCATATGCATGCTAGACTCGATGTTTAAAATATCATAAAACAAAACACATATACATTATTTTTATAACACATTTTTTACAATAATGTATATGCATTATATGAAAATGTTCATGGAATTATCCCCCAACTCCATGCAAATACATATAGGGCATCACCAAGCTTGCCATCAGGAATCTCACTAGGATGGGAATCATTAAACATATCAATGGCATAATATACAAAGAAACTTGAGGAGTGTTTAATATCATGCATAAGGGATGAAGTGACCTACATAGAATGCACATGCTGCAAGATAGTGATGGTACAAATTTTTTATATGCCCTCAAATGATAGTGCAATACTTTTTATGGCTTCAATGGTTAAACATCATGTTATTTTCATGGGATACATTTTTTTATATTGGGGGTTTTAAATGCTACCATTATGTTCTTCAATTCCTCTATATGTAGCCTAAAAATTAAAAATCTTTATAAATTTGGCTCTATAATATTCATAATAGAAGATTGTATGTGTATTATGATTTACAATTTGACCCTAATAAATTCCTTACATAATTGTTTATTTAAAAATTTATATATATATGTATATATATATATATATATATATATATATATATATATATATATATATATATATATATATATATATATATATATATATATATATATATATTCTATGTAATTATCGATCTTCTTGTAGTAGTGGGGAATGAATCAACTTTATTGAATAAATATGTTGTATGATATAACTTTTATTTATATTTTAATTTTTATTTAGATGGAATTTAGAAGTGTTCCTAAATAATTATTAATGTTTAAATTATAAGATAATGGTAATTTTGGAGGTGTTTTTGTGTTTTTTTTTTTTTTTTTTTTTTTTTTTTTGGGCAGGGGGGGGGGGGGAGGGTGTTGTCTTTCCTTTCTTTTTACTTTCATCTTTATCTTCTCAAATGTTTTGGGTCTACATAAGTTAGGAGCATCACGTTTTCTCTTCATTATTTTAGTGGTTCTTTATAGTTATGATGCATTTGTTTTTCTTTTTGTTAAAAAATATATATGTTTGTTGATACGTGAATAATATTTTAACTTAAATTCAATTATGCATTGTCATTCATTAATAATTATAAAATCATAAGATTTCATATTTCATATTTCATATCAAAATTTATTGCACACTCATTTTTTTTTAAAGAGATGAACATATTATTGGAATATTTATCATTATTGAAACTTTTATTTCTATATTATAATCTTAAAAATTCAATTACTAATATACATTTTTAAATAAATTTATGTAAAATATGTTGAGAGATATCATTTTAGAGATGTTCATTTATATTGAATTCATGACATAAATGGACTATATATGTTGAAAATGATATTATTTGATATTTTTTATTAATTTATTCAAGATATGTATATTAATTTAATACAATAAATTCTTTACACAACATAAAATATAATATATAGAATGAAAAGAACACTATATTAAATTATTTTTAAAAAGTATCAAATATTACCTTTAAATTAAAACATTACAAATAATTTTAAAAACTATACCCTAACCAAAAATAAAATTTTAAAAAAATCATAATTATAACATTTTAAAGACATTCAAAATTAAAAAATAAAATAGTAGATAATTTTTTTGATACATATTATTTTGTTTTAAATTTTAAAAATAAAAAACAATATTCTTAAGTAAGTGACACATTTCATTTCAATGGGTTCTTGATTAATCAATTGAGACTCATAAAGATTTAATAACATCAACCATGTAAACATATAAGCTACTTTTATGTAATTCAAAAAAAAATTGCAATAATTTAGATGTGCTAATATGATTTACATATTCTTATTTTAGTTCAAGATGATTTTATATGTATTAGAAAAGGATTTGTTAAAATAATAAGGGTGCCATTGTAGGTTACATCTCTTGGAATAATTATTTTATTCTTAATTTAAAATAATTATACATATATAAAAAGTTTTATTTAAGATACAACATTTGTCATCTTAGCCATAAACAATTTTTATTTGAGTGATATAACAATTTCTAAAAAAAATCTATCCACTTAACTAAAATTTATTTTTCAACAAGAATAATAATTATACAACAGTGTAATATAATTTTTGAGACTTCATTATCACATCATAGTCCTAATACTAGGATACTAAAATCATTGGATGAGGATTGAGATAATAAAAAATCCAACATTTTTAAAATTAATTAATAAATGAGGAAACACTCATAAGTATGAGAAACATCAAAACACACAGACAATGAAAAACTCTACAATTGATGTTATTTTATTGGTTGATTCAAACATACACAACAATCCATCCACACCTTTGTGAACATAGATATGCATAACTATTTACAATGGATCAATATGCTCACCTATGTAAATATGGTCACACTCAATTGTACAATATAGCACTACATGTGTAAGTTGGATTCATAGTCACACATTTATTATTAATGACACACTAAACTATTTAAGTATAAAAAACTACTATATGTGAATAAGGGCATTCAACTATTGACTATAAATAGTAGGATTGGGCCTCACCACACTTCCTGATTGGGAATGGGTCTCATTGAAAAATATGTACAAATAGGGACATAGTACTATTTTCAAACACAATAATGTCACTCGGCCTCAATATGCTTCTTTAACAGGAACTGGGCTTTATTGAACAACATATTTAATCTCGTCTTCAGTGGGAGTAATAAGTCTGATGAATTATTTAATGTCACCATTAATAATTCTAATAGAGAAATTAATATATTTTTTTCATTTA
>JARHVA010004449.1:1150000-1162500 GCA_037957365.1 Torreya grandis | reverse complement strand
AGATTTTCACAATGAAATTTTTTCGATGATACTACTAAGGCAGAGAGGCTTATTTATAGCAATTTGAGAGGTCCTGCCTGCTCGCTGGCAAGGCAGTGTCTGTCTTATCATGCTTTACAGCGCATAGCTACAGTGAGATGCTATTAGACCCACCACTTGATTGATGCGTTGATGATGATGGTGAAGGGACCATAGGTTGTGGGCCCAACATGTCTTCCGCTTCGTCAAATAAGTCATCTTCGAAGATTGGTTGAAAAAGGCACCTTATCTGCAATGTGCTTTGTAGGTACCAATGTTGGCAACGGCCAGTGTCACATGGCATATGACGCGGAGTACAGTGGAAATGAGATTCCCACTCAAGCTGTCGGTGAATTATTGTATGCACAACAGTATCTTGGCTATGATTTTGTTCTTCGTGAATGCGGTACGGGCCATGTCTTGCTATCCACCGGTACAGATGCTCATTGTGTGCCGATCTGATCCAAATACGCCACGTCCATAGTGGTCGTTTCAGCAAATCAGTGAATTGATTATAGATATATTCACTGTTAAGTCTCTCGATGATGATGACTCCAGTATTCTGTCTTCGGTTTGCTTGAATAGTCACTGTTGTAGACATCTGCAAGTCTTGGGCTGCTGCATAAGAAATCCTCATAAAACGGGGATGCATACCTTCTCTCAGAATTTGTTCTTGGACCAGGGGATTCAGAGACTCAAATGCCTGGTTAAGGATTCTGGTTAGATTGAATCCTAGTGCAGGCTGATGCATCAAAGTAGCTGGAGGACTTCGACTTAGCCAATCTGCTATTACATTATTTTTACCTATAATATGCTCTACTAAAAATTTAAACTGATTGAAAAATGCTTGCCACCTTACATACTTTCCACGACCATCTTTCCTACCATGATCTTTTTCTCTAAAGGTAAGAAATCTGGTACAGTCAGTTACAACAATAAAATGTGGCAGGTGCAGAATTTTAAGCATAAACTTCTCTAAGCATTTCTTGACAGCATAGATCTCTTTATTAGACGAGATCCATTTCAGTACATCAGAGCTAAACACTCCACTAGCAAACTCACATACATACTCAATGTTATTTACAATGCAAACAAGTACTCCTCCCCATGAGAGGTCGGAGGCATCGGTATATACTTTCATTTCTTGGGACTTTGGGATGTGTAATTCTGGCAGAGCGGCAACCTTGGCTTTGATTTTCTGGATTGCCTCTGTATGTTTTTGTTCCCAACGGAATGCCCTTTTCTTCTGGAGAAGTTCTTGGAGAATGAATCTGTCTTCACCAGTGTTAGGATAAAAACTATTTAAATAATTCAATAGTCCCAAAAATGCTTGCAATTTAGCTTTATCTAATTGCTCAGAGAAACTGATAACCTTTTCCTTTATATGAGGCTGGATCTGCAGTTTAGAATCTCAGATTATCATTCTGAGGAAATTGCATTCAGTCGTGCATAACTGAATTTTTGTCTCAGAGAGAACTATTCCTGCATCTGAAGCCATTTGGAAGAATTTGGAGAGATGAGCAGCATGTTCATCTAAAGAATTACTGAATACTAAAATATCATCTATATACACACAAAGAAACTGAGAAGTGCCTTCAAATATTTGATCCATATGTGCCTGGTAATATGCTGGCGCATTCATGAGGCCGAAAGGCATGACAGTCCATTGGTAGTGGCCGAAAGGGCAACTGAATGCTGTCTTGGCTCTGTCTTCTTGCTTGACTCTTATCTGATAAAAGCCAGATTTACAGTCGAACTGTGAGAAGTATCGACAGGCTGCAACCTTTTCTAACAGATAGCTTTTATCTGGGATGGGATATGGATATGGTTCAGTTATTGCATTTAATGGTCGATAATTGATGACCATTCTCTTTTTACCCCTCTTCTGTTTTGAATGCTTGTTTACCATAAAGGCATAACAGCAGTAAGGAGAGGTAGACTTTTCAATGAACCCATTAGCTTCCAGATCTTTAATCTGTGCTTCCATATCACTGTAATCCTGTGCTGGAATGGGAATTTTTTTCCCAATCTTCATATGTTTGCCTTCAATGATTTTGATTTCCATCTCAGGCATAGTCTTGGACCAAAACTGTTGCGGATTATCCGAACAGATAGAGGACTTGATCCTTTCACCAATTTCTAGGATCTCAGTAGGGATTAGTTCAGGGCTTTGAGTCATGGCACTAGGAAATTGTTCTGTGGCGTAAATGAGCTGGCGTATCCTGAGCTTTTCATTTTCTATGGTGAACATTATACTTTTGGCAGTGGCACCATAGGGTGTATACCTATCTATAAAAGATCCTCCTAACAGGATATCTATTGGCATCTTCTCTAATGCAAAGAAATCACAATGGAAGATTTTATTCTGAATTCACAGGGGCTGCTGATGTTTATATTTATTGCAGGTAAAACTATTCCCCTGGATGTCTATGCTCTTATAAGCAAGTCTCTCATCTAGTCTCTCCCAATCACTGATGAGTTGTGGTTTAGCAAAAGATAAAGAAGCACCTGTGTCTACTTGTGCATCAACATATCTGCCATTAATTTCTAATGTGAAAAACTGAGCAAAATGACCATTAATTAAATGGTTCAGATAGGCAGGTTGTGGTAATTCCAGTGAAGAACCTCCAAGAAGACATTTTTGAACCAGTTCTAGAAGACCTTCCAGATGAAGCATCTGATGAAGAAGATGCAGCTGAGCTTGAATCTCTCACCGATGATCTTGAACAACCAATGACAAACATGCAGCGAGGATCACGCCCATACAGGCCAAGAGGACATAATCCATCCTATGAAGCATATAGACCCTGGTCAAGAGCCCATCATGAAGTCTCAGAACGACCAGAGAAACCTAGAGGAAGAGGCATCTCAAGAGGAGAATCATCCAGAGGGAGACAACCCTCTCAACCATGATAACCACCAACAATGCAAAGACCACAACATCCTCTTGTGCATTATCCAAGCCAATTCAAGCCAAGCGACTCCTGGATTAAGAATAAATTCACCAGCAGAGAGCCACCGAAAGAAATCAGAGAACCAATCTGGGAACAGATCATGCCTGCAGAAGAATCTGTTATCGCAGCAGACCCCAGTTGGGATGATGGCTATGAAGAAGAGGATGAAGTCGGCAGTATTTTCTACTCCGACCAAGATTACTGTGTAGGTGAATGCAGTAACCAAGAAGAAGAAGCAGAACCAGAACCTGAAGAAAGAGTCTACTCAGCGCCAATCATTGTACAAGATCCAGGAAGACAAAAGCTGGTATGTACTAGCATTCCTTCACTGGAATTACCACAACCTGCCTATCTGAACCATTTAATTAATGGTCATTTTGCTCAGTTTTTCACATTAGAAATTAATGGCAGATATGTTGATGCACAAGTAGACACAGGTGCTTCTTTATCTTTTGCTAAACCACAACTCATCAGTGATTGGGAGACACTAGATGAGAGACTTGCTTATAAGAGCATAGACATCCAGGGGAATAGTTTTACCTGCAATAAATATAAACATCAGCAGCCCCTGCGAATTCAGAATAAAATCTTCCATTGTGATTTCTTTGCATTATAGAAGATGCCAATAGATATCCTGTTAGGAGGATCTTTTATAGATAGGTATACACCCTATGGTGCCACCGCCAAAAGTATAATGTTCACCATAGAAAATGAAAGGCTCAGGATACCCCAGCTCATTTACACCACAGAACAATTTCCTAGTGCCATGACTCAAAGCCCTGAACTAATCCCTGCTGAGATCCTAGAAATTGGTGAAAGGATCAAGTCCTCTATCTGTTTGGATAATCCGCAACAGTTTTGGTCCAAGACTATGCCTGAGATGGAAATCAAAATCATTGAAGGCAAACATATGAAGATTGGGAAAATAATTCCCATTCCAGCACAGGATTACAGTGATATGGAAGCACAGATTAAAGATCTGGAAGCTCATGGGTTCATTGAAAAGTCTACCTCTCCTTACTGTTGTTATGCCTTTATGGTAAACAAGCATTCAGAACAGAAGAGGGGTAAAAAGAGAATGGTCATCAATTATCGACCATTAAATGCAATAACTGAACCATATCCATATCCAATCCCAGATAAAAACTATCTGTTAGAAAAGGTTGCAGCCTGTCGATACTTCTCACAGTTCGACTGTAAATCCGGCTTTTATCAGATAAGAGTCAAGCAAGAAGACAGAGCCAAGACAGCATTCAGTTGCCCTTTCGGCCACTACCAATGCACTGTCATGCCTTTTGGCCTCATGAATGCGCCAGCATATTACCAGGCGCATATGGATCAAATATTTGAAGGCACTTCTCAGTTTCTTTGTGTGTATATAGATGATATTTTAGTATTCAGTAATTCTTTAGATGAACATGCTGCTCATCTCTCCAAATTCTTCCAAATGGCTTCGGATGCAGGAATAGTTCTCTCTGAGACAAAAATTCAGTTATGCACGACTGAATGCAATTTCCTCGGAATGATAATCCGAGATTCTAAACTGCAGATCCAGCCTCATATAAAGGAAAAGGTTATCGATTTCTCTGAGCAATTAGATAAAGCTAAATTGCAAGCATTTTTGGGACTATTGAATTATTTAAATAGTTTTTATCCTAACGTTGGTGAAGACAGATTCATTCTCCAAGAACTTCTCCAGAAGAAAAGGGCATTCCGTTGGGAACAAAAACATACAGAGGCAATCCAGAAAATCAAAGCCAAGGTTGCCGCTCTGCCAGAATTACACATCCCAAAGTCCCAAGAAATGAAAGTATATACCGATGCCTCCGACCTCTCATGGGGAGGAGTACTTGTTTGCATTGTAAATAACATTGAGTATGTATGTGAGTTTGCTAGTGGAGTGTTTAGCTCTGATGTACTGAAATGGATCTCGTCTGATAAAGAGATCTATGCTGTCAAGAAATGCTTAGAGAAGTTTATGCTTAAACTTCTGCACCTGCCACATTTTATTGTTGTAACTGACTGTACCAGATTTCTTACCTTTAGAGAAAAAGATCATGGTAGGAAAGATGGTCGTGGAAAGTATGTAAGGTGGCAAGCATTTTTCAATCAATTTAAATTTTTAGTAGAGCATATTATAGGTAAAAATAATGTAATAGCAGATTGGCTAAGTCGAAGTCCTCCAGCTACTTTGATGCATCAGCCTGCACCAGGATTCAATCTAACCAGAATCCTTAACCAGGAATTTGAGTCTCTGAATCCCCTGGTCCAAGAACAAATTCTAAGAGAAGGTATGCATCCCCGTTTTATGAGGATTTCTTATGCAGCAGCCCAAGACTTGCAGATGTCTACAGTAGTGACTATTCAAGCAAACCGCAGACAGAATACTGGAGTCATCATCATCGAGAGACTTAACAGTGAATATCTCTATAATCAATTCACTGATTTGCTGAAACGACCACTATGGACGTGGCGTATTCGGATCAGATCGGCACACAATGAGCATCTGTACCGGTGGATAGAAAGACATGGCCCGCACCGCATTCACGAAGAACAAAATCATAGCCAAGATATTGTGGTGCATACAATAATTCTCCGACAGCTTGAGTGGGAATCTCATTTCCACTGTACATCGCGTCATATGCCATGTGACACTGGCCGTTGCCAACATTGGTACCTACAAAGCACATTGCAGATAAGGTGCCTTTTTCAACCAATCTCCGAAGATGACTTATTTGACGAAGCGAAAGACATGTTGGGCCCACAACCTATGGTCCCTTCACCATCATCATCAACGCATCAATCAAGTGGTGGGTCTAATAGCATCTCACTGTAGCTATGCACTGTAAAGCATGATGAGACAGACACCACCTTGCCAGCGAGCAGGCCGGACCTCTCAAATTGCTATAAATAAGCCTCTCCGCCTTAGTAGTATCATCAAAAAAATTTCATTGTGAAAATCTAGTAGCCTTGCACAAGAGTATGCTCTTCACTTGCCCTTCTTGAAGGATCCTGTGAATCAGAAATTGGAACAAGGATATTGTAGGAAGTGTGTAATAGTTTTCAGTAATAGTGAAGCCATAGCCATTTGGCCCCTACCTCCTGTCGCAGGTTTCTTCTAAAAGATCTCAAAATTTCCGCCAAGGAGCCCGTCTACTGACGCGATAAAAAGATTGGTATCAGAGCCAGTTAAGTTAAAGATTGGAATCAGTTTCAAGTCTATACTGTAAGTTGTGATTATTTTCCTATTTCGTGGATCAAATCTTTTGATTTCTCTACTCTGTAAATTTCTTTGGGAAGTCATTGCATCGAGTTACAGGCCGTTCACCCATATTGTCATAGGCCGCTTTTATCTCTTCATATCCTTTTTCCCTGACCAGAAATTTCTTGCACTCCAGAACCCAAATCTCCCCACAATGGAATTTGGAAAAGTACCTTCCACATCTACTGTAGAACTTGTTAATGAGTCTGAACTTGAAGGAATGTATGAGTTACCTCCTTTTATCCCAGATCAACTGTCAGACTATCCCGACATTGAAGTCACACAAACAGATCTTGAAAAAGAAACCAGTATGTTCAAGCCTCCGGCTCTTAAGGCTTCTAGTGTGTATAAACAAGCTAAATTAGTTAAGTCTAAGTTGTTATATACATCTACTTATCTTTCATTTGTTAAACCCAGGATTAAGTCTATTGAGCTTACCCTCTGTTATCAGCCTAAAAAGACTTACCAAACAAACTTGCTCCCTTTATTACCAGAAAAGGAAATCTCTTACATCAGGTCGCATAATGATGTCAAGTTTGTTCATTTTAGTTTGATTAGAGTCTATATTAAACCTATAATTCCTGCTAATATAAAACCAGTACTATACTTAGCTTTGTGTGATCGTCGCCAAGTAAGTTTTAAACATTCTTGTCAATTGTCTAGTCTTGGCCGACTCAATGATGACATAATTTACTTTGAGTTTTGTCCTAACCTTTCAGTTGCAGTCTGCGACAAAGGTTGTAAAGAAGTTAAGCATGGATCGTTAGATTGTTGGGGTTTGTTTTCTTCTCTGTATGGTCTAGAAATGTTTGGATAATTCCAGTACGCATCTATCAACATTTCTGTCTTGTATAGTATGACCAATACAAACCACCCCAAAATCCTTGACAATCTGCCTTTTGCCAGAAGATTGAGTGGCACAGTTCAATTACAAAAAGGACATATAGAAACAGTAGAAGTTCCATCAGAATGGAAACTTGACTGGCTTAAGCATGTCTCTCCCAAGATGAAAAGCCAAGCCACTGTCCACCATAGTGATGGCAGATCTGTAAATATATTACCTAGATCCTTATCCATGCATTCTTCCCATCTCTCTCCGTCCAGACCATCTACGTCTTCATCCCGTAGATCTATAAAAACTGGTCATATTCTCATAGAGGATGAAGAGGTAAATCTCAGAGCTGATTTACCACATACTTTAATGAGTCTTCCCAGAGAAGACAGTCTTGAATTTTTGATAGAAGATACAGTCACTCTCTACCGAGGTGGAAGATGGCCACCCCCTAAAGGTGACCACAGACAAGCTGCTGGAGTTTTGCACTATTTTTCAGCGGCTTATGATAATCCTTCCAACGAGTTTAAACAGAGAAATTATGTATCAAGGTTCAATGCTCATTTCTCTGAGAATTTTGATGATTTATGTAGAGATGTGTTGTCTATTAAAGACACTGTTACTAACATACAGAAAAAGGTAGAATCTATTGATTCCAAGCTAGATAGCTTAGATGATAGTCTTAGTTGGCTATCGAAAGAAGACCAAAAGGCTGAGTCCTCCTCAAGACCTCTTTGTTCAGTATCTTTTGGCCCTTCTTTTAAAACTGTGAAAAAATCTCCCAGCCATTCCCTGATGCAGCGTACTCATGTCCATCTACAACCATGGTACCTCAATATTGATGATCTATTGAACCCTTTAAATGAAATTGCAAGCTGGTGTAACACCATGTGGGTTCTTACAGTCCAAGCTCATTTAGATCAAGTTGGAACCACTTGTTATGCAGTCAAATATTTTTGGGGAATCACTAACCTTTGGTGGGATTCTATCCCTGAGGCACAACAATATGCCCGTGTACATAATCAGACTGATTCATTGAATGCTTTGTATAGATTACTAATTGATGAGTTTGCTCCTCCTGTCGGGAACCGACAGATTGAGTCCAAGAAGTGGTTGATGAAAATGGAATTATGTGATCTTAAACAGTATGAGGCTTTTGCTAAACAATTTCGTAAGCTTGCCTACGAAAGTCAATGCTCTAGTTCCACCGAGATTAAACTCAAATTTCTGCATGCTATGCCTTATAATCTCATAGATCGAGTTCTATCCTATATTGATCTCAAAGGCCTTGCCATTGAAGACCTTGCTCTTTCTGATGTGATTGACTTTACACAGCAGCAGATTATGACTCTAGTCTTTGAGACTAAGTCTATCCAAAAGCTAAGCAAGCACCAAGCCACCTCCATTGCTCCTATATTCCCTAAAACAGCCCCCTTTGGCTGTCGACCATATGTGCAACCACGTTGTCACCAGAAGTAGCATCGCCGGCATCTCACATACAAGCGTCTCTCCTTTCCCAAGAAGCATTCCTATGCACCTCCTCATCGTTTCCTCAAGAAACGATCTACTACACGTCCTCCTTCTCATAAGCCCATTTGCTATATTTGTCGCAAGCCTGGCCATATTGCTCCTAATTGCTTCTGTAAAAATCCTGCAGTTAAAGCTATTTTCTCCTCCAACGCAGCAGCGTGGTGGGATATTATTGATGCAGATGAAGATCTTTACCTCCAAGAAGACATTTTTGAACCAGTTCTAGAAGACCTTCCAGATGAAGCATCTGATGAAGAAGATGCAGCTGAGCTTGAATCTCTCGCCGATGATCTTGAACAACCAATGACAAACATGCAGCGAGGATCACACCCATACAGGCCAAGAGGACATAATCCGTCCTATGAAGCATACGGACCCTAGTCAAGAGCCCATCATGAAGTCTCAGAACGACCAGAGAAACCTAGAGGAAGAGGCATCTCAAGAGGAGAATCATCCAGAGGGAGACAGCCCTCTCAACCACGACAACCACCAACAATGCACAGACCACAACATCCTCCTGTGCATTATCCAAGCCAATTCAAGCCAAGTGACTCCTAGATTAAGAATAAATTCACCAGCAGAGAGCCGCCGAAAGAAATCAGAGAACCAATCTGGGAACAGATCATGCCTGCAGAAGAACCTGTTATCCCAGCAGACCCCAGTTGGGATGATGGCTATGAAGAAGAGGATGAAGTCGGCAGTATTTTCTACTCTGACCAAGATTACTGTGTAGGTGAATGCACTAACCAAGAAGAAGAAGCAGAACCAGAACCTGAAGAAAGAGTCTACTCAGCGCCAATCATTGTACAAGATCCAGGCTGTCGACCATATGTGTAACCACGTCGTCACCAGAAGCAGCGTCGTCGGCATCTCACATACAAGCGTCGCTCCTTTCCCAAGAAGCATTCCTATGCACCTCCTCATCGTTTCCTCAAGAAACGATCTACTGCACGTCCTCCTTCTCATAAGCCCATTTGCTATATTTGTCGCAAGCCTGGCCATATTGCTCCTAATTGCTCCTGTAAAAATCCTGTAGTTAAAGCTGTTTTCTCCTCCAACGCAGCAGCATGGTGGGATATTATTGATGCAGATGAAGATCTTTACCTCCAAGAAGACATTTTTAAACCAGTTCTAGAAGATCTTCCAGATGAAGCATCTGATGAAGAAGATGCAGCTGAGCTTGAATCTCTCGCCGATGATCTTGAACAACCAATGACAAACATGCAGCGAGGATCACACCCATACAGGCCAAGAGGACATAATCCGTCCTATGAAGCATACGGACCCTGGTCAAGAGCCCATCATGAAGTCTCAGAATGACCAGAGAAACCTAGAGGAAGAGGCATCTCAAGAGGAGAATCATCCAGAGGGAGACAACCCTCTCAACCACGACAACCACCAGCAATGCACAGACCACAACATCCTCCTGTGCATTATCCAAGCCAATTCAAGCCAAGCGACTCCTGGATTAAGAATAAATTCACCAGCAGAGAGCCGCCGAAAGAAATCAGAGAACCAATCTGGGAACAGATCATGCCTACAGAAGAACCTGTTATCACAGCAGACCCCAGTTGGGATGATGGCTATGAAGAAGAGGATGAAGTCGGCAGTATTTTCTACTCCGACCAAGATTACTGTGTAGGTGAATGCAGTAACCAAGAAGAAGAAGCAGAACCTGAACCTGAAGAAAGAGTCTACTCAGCACCAATCATTATACAAGATCCAGGAAGACAAAAGCTGGTATGTACTAGCATTCCTTCACTGGAATTACCACAACCTGCCTATCTGAACCATTTAATTAATGGTCATTTTTCTCAGTTTTTCACATTAGAAATTAATGGCAGATATGTTGATGCACAAGTAGACACAGGTGCTTCTTTATCTTTTGCTAAACCACAACTCATCAGTGATTGGGAGACACTAGATGAGAGACTTGCTTATAAGAGCATAGACATCCAGGGGAATAGTTTTACCTGCAATAAATATAAACATCAGCAGCCCCTGCAAATTTAGAATAAAATCTTCCATTGTGATTTCTTTGCATTAGAGAAGATGCCAATAGATATCCTGTTAGGAGGATCTTTTATAGATAGGTATACACCCTATGGTGCCACCGCCAAAAGTATAATGTTCACCATAGAAAACGAAAGGCTCAGGATACCCCGGCTTATTTACGCCATAGAACAATTTCCTAGTGCCATGACTCAAAGCCCTGAACTAATCCCTGCTGAGATCCTAGAAATTGGTGAAAGGATCAAGTCCTCTATTTGTTCGGATAATCCGCAACAGTTTTGGTCTAAGACTATGCCTGAGATGGAAATCAAAATCATTGAAGGCAAACATATGAAGATTGGGAAAAGAATTCCCATTCCAGCACAGGATTACAGTGATATGGAAGCACAGATTAAAGATCTGGAAGCTAATGGGTTCATTGAAAAGTCTACCTCTCCTTACTGCTGTTATGCCTTTATGGTAAACAAGCATTCAGAACAGAAGAGGGGTAAAAAGAGAATGGTCATCAATTATCGACCATTAAATTCAATAACTGAACCATATCCATATCCCATCCCAGATAAAAGCTATCTGTTAGAAAAGGTTGCAGCCTGTCGATACTTCTCACAGTCCGACTGTAAATCTGGCTTTTATCAGATAAGAGTCAAGCAAGAAGACAGAGCCAAGACAACATTCAGTTGCCCTTTCGGCCACTACCAATGGACTGTCATGCCTTTCGGCCTCATGAATGCGCCAGCATATTACCAGGCGCATATGGATCAAATATTTGAAGGCACTTCTCAGTTTCTTTGTGTGTATATAGATGATATTTTAGTATTCAGTAATTCTTTAGATGAACATGCTGCTCATCTCTCCAAATTCTTCCAAATGGCTTCGGATGCAGGAATAGTTCTCTCTGAGACAAAAATTCAGTTATGCACGACTGAATGCAATTTCCTCGGAATGATAATCCGAGATTCTAAACTGCAGATCCAGCCTCATATAAAGGAAAAGGTTATCGGTTTCTATGAGCAATTAGATAAAGCTAAATTACAAGCATTTTTGGGACTATTGAATTATTTAAATAGTTTTTATCCTAACGCTAGTGAAGACAGATTCATTCTCGAAGAACTTGTCCAGAAGAAAAGGGCATTCCGTTGGGAACAAAAACATACAGAGGCAATCCAAAAAATCAAAGCCAAGGTTGCCGCTCTGCCAAAATTACACATCCCAAAGTCCCAAGAAATGAAAGTATGTACCGATGCCTCCGACCTCTCATGGGGAGGAGTACTTGTTTGCATTGTAAATACCATTGAGTATGTATGTGAGTTTGCTAGTGGAGTGTTTAGCTCTGATGTACTGAAATGGATCTCGTCTGATAAAGAGATCTATGCTGTCAAAAAATGCTTAGAGAAGTTTATGCTTAAACTTCTGCACCTACCACATTTTATTGTTGTAACTGACTGTACCAGATTTCTTACCTTTAGAGAAAAAGATCATGGTAGGAAAGATGGTCATGGAAAGTATATAAGGTGGCAAGCATTTTTCAATCAGTTTAAATTTTCAGTAGAGCATATTATAGGTAAAAATAATGTAATAGCAGATTGGCTAAGTCAAAGTCCTCCAGCTACTTTGATGCATCAACCTGCACCAGGATTCAATCTAACCAGAATCCTTAACCAGGCATTTGAGTCTCTGAATCCCCTGGTCCAAGAACAAATTCTGAGAGAAGGTATGCATCCCCGTTTTACGAGGATTTCTTATGCAGCAGCCCAAGACTTGCAGATGTCTGCAGCAGTGACTATTCAAGCAAACCGCAGACAGAATACTGGAGTCATCATCATCGAGAGACTTAACAGTGAATATCTCTATAATCAATTCACTGATTTGCTAAAACGACCACTATGGACGT
>JARHVA010004449.1:1127500-1147500 GCA_037957365.1 Torreya grandis | reverse complement strand
TTCATGCTCAGATTGATCTGATGGAATATGGGTGGGGAAGGATTTCTATGTGAGAATCCTCCTACACTGTAATAGATGCCAAATCTAAATTTTGCTCCTCTTATGGATAGGGGTTTATGCTTTAAGGGGTTAGAAGACACACCTATTTCAAAAGCTAAATATTTTACTAAAGTGACCTCCAAATCGATGCCCAAATTTTCACCAAAGGAACTCAATCCTACTCCCTTTTCTACTATGGTGGTCTATAATGAGGAGGCGACCAAGAAAGTTTAATCTGTTGAAGACTTCTTCGTAACTCATGGCATCGTCTGTAGATTCACAAATATCTAACCTAAACTTCAAGACCTCCATTCTTAGATCTCAGAAAACTAAAATCCCCTCTTGCAAGGTAGACATGAGATTTATCCCAGTGTTAAGAGTTTTTTATTATTGGTTTTTATTTTTGTAAGGACAAAGATTTGATTGAAAATTAGTTCTGGAGCTTGAATCTCTATCCTTTGATTATGAAACCCTGATCACCCTTCTTTAACCCCCTTACTGAATCTCTAAATAAAAGGCCTGTATAGATTCAACTTCCATACCTCCCTTTCTAGTTATGGTCTAAGCCTAGCTTTAAAGCCATAGGTAACTCCCTAGGTAAATTCGTGAAAACTCACGTAGAAACTACTATTTTTTTGGGCACCACCTTAGCCAGAATACTAGTCAATGTTGATATCTCAAAGGATCTACCCAAAAAATTGATCTACATATGGGAAACCATTCTTGGTCCCAACCCATTGATTATGAAGATTTGATGTTCCATTTCAATAAAAAATTCAACATAGTTCACTTGACTAAATATTGTAGTATTCATAAAAAATGAAGGAATCTTCTTGATGGTCAAATTTTTGCCTTACCCACCTTACTATGAACGCTATCGATTCTAAGAATGATGATTTAAATTCATCTTTAAATGAGCCTGAGCCCCCTAATGCTAACCACATTGGCTTCAAAGACACAAAGGGGGAGCATAAGGTAGATCATCCAATTTCAGAAATGAGGGGGCCAATTTCAGTTATGGAAACCCCTATTGTTAAGGATGTTAATAATCTTTCTAAAACATCAAGGCCAGAATCATTGGTTATGGTTTAATTAATAGACAAATCTCAACACTTGGAATCTTTTTAAATTCTAATACCATTAGCCATAGACTCTACGAAAGAAAAGGGGGAGTGGATTAAAGTGTAGAAGAAGAAAAGAAGTAGAAGACAAAAGTCCAACATGACCCTCCGTTTGGGAAGGGGCACAAAAAAGACAAGTCATGATTTAGATTTTTACAAGGAAATCATGGTTATATTATGTTTTTATTTTGTTTTATCCAAATTTTGGTGGAAGGTTCTATGTTTCATGTCTAATTTTTGCTCGTGTCTAAACCATTTTTCCTTTTTTATAATTTTTACGTGGATGACGGTAGTAGGATGTATATGGTGCTTTCTTGGACATGTTATTCTACCTGCATGTTATTTGGACCCACATGGATCTCATGGAAGGGATATTGTTCCATCTTATCTATGAAAAAATTTCATGGAATCTGATGATTGGCAGAATCTTCTCTACTTGTTAGAAATTTGTGGTTGAGCTTTGTTTCTAAGTCCTTGTACTCTACTAATTCTTATTTTGTTGATATCTGTTGCATATCTTTCATGGTCTTTTATATTGGGTAAGGGACCCTTAACCAACATTTAACTTATCTAATAAAAAATGTCAATGACAAGGCAAAAATTATTTTCAGACACTAATTCAGGTGGTAATTGTAACTGGTAGACAAGAATAAGCTTGATAGTTATCACTTTCATTTGACCTAAGAAAACCGTTGTGCATGAAGTAGGAATTAATAGCTCCACAATTGAAATCACTTTTACTAATTACACACATTTCCCCTTGGTCATTATAATTTACATATTATAAATTAACATTATGAACTTTGGGTATGTGGCCACACAGGTCTATTGACTAAATTGCTTGTGTATGATTTGTTAAGTTATTCAAAACCCTAAGGAAATATCCATGAAATAAAAAACAAATATTACCAAAATTTTATACCATATTTTTCTATTCTCTGAATTCTATAATTTTTTGCATTAAATCCACCAAATTTAGTGATACACTCTCCAAGAGTGTTATTTTCTACAAAAATGGACTCCTAAATACATCAAAACTAAAGGTAACATAGTAATTCTACTATTACTTTGAATATACAACTTCCATGCTAAAAACCATTACTCAAGTAGTGTAAAAATGAACCTAAAAAGATTGAAAATGATGCAAATAACCTTTATGTGAACCAACACTTAGGTGACTATCCCTATAGATTCCAGATCTTTTATCACCATACAAGAAATACCCACTCTGAGCACTGTTATTAATGGATTCCTAGTTGTTCTCTAGTTGGATGATGAAGAGGTTTTGTTTTTTCTAATCGTCGTGTATCATACTCCCTCTTTGGAGGATTTGGTTCCACTAAAGCTTAGTGATTGAATAAATGTCAAAGCTTTCCCACTCTCCTTGAGGTACCATGTTACATGCCTTGTTGTCTTTCCTTTGATGCCAACTTGATGGTACTCTTGTTTCCCTTTTCTCATCTTTTTGACTTTCTATTGTTATAATCCATTATCCATCAACTCCCTTTGTAATTCCAAATCAAATTATTCTCTAGATGGTATCAATTTCCTTCCTCAACCAACATGGATGACTCATATAGCTCTAAGTTTTCAAAATTAATTTCTAAGCACATTCAAATGATTGGGGGGTCTGCATGGGATGTGAGGAGGATAAAGCTTTAAATCATTCTCTCCAACCTACTCTAAGATGGTGAATGACCCATACCTTTGAGGTTTTGAGCTTCATTGCTTTCCTTTGAAACCTTTCTTTGCTAAAACATAACCATACATTATCCTTTACTATGAGCACAAGATCCTATTAGTGTTGAACATATTTTACATTGTACATGAGAGTAAGGTGATTAGATAAAGGTAATTATCTTAGATAATCACTATGTAAAAAATATGTCTTTGTATGTAATCTCACATACCAACCTTTAAAAAAGAGTTTTCTTCAATCTCCTTACACATACATTTTCATTAAATAATTATTTTCTTTTTATTATACTATGTATTACATAGATTAACTTTCTATTTTAACTACTTTACACTTAACTTTGCTACCACTATCAACATGACCATTGCATCCTCGAGGTGCAATTTCTAGTTAACCTTTGTCACTCAACCATTTAGGCATAGTCATCCATGATGAAAAAGCCCTAGGAATGTATGAAGAAAACATATTGAAGCTTAGTTTTTACATTTTACTTTCATTCTCAAGTAAGTGTCGTCATTTTTAAATCTAATTAAAAAAGAAAATTTCAAATTTATTCTTTTGTTTTATAACATTACATTTTTTTTTAAATATTCCCTGTAATTCAAAAAATTATAAATTATTTTTTAAAAAGCCAATAAAATAACCAATAAATTTGTGTATATGTAACAATTTTACGGAAGATTAACCAATAAAATTATGCAATACATGAGATAACTACTTCAAAGTTTTCCGTTGGTATACATGATAACTATTTTAAATACCAAATTGAAAATTCCTTCCCCTTACATTAAGCAATACAAAATGACCGTACTCATATTGATCAGACGTAAAGAGAGATGCTTTGGCAAAAGAAATCCAATCCCACAACTGTTTAACATGCTAAGACTGCTTTCCCTATTCATTTCGTAGCCGCTTTCACGTTGCGGCCCGTCGGTATTTGTTTAAGCCCAGTCCACCATTACCAAAAGTGATTCCAATGTTTGCCTCTTTATCATTATTATTGCCCGAATTATTCCTCAATCCCACCGAGGTCCAGACGCGTTGCATTATTTCATTCTGTCCTACCAAAATTAGGAGCCCTGTTTGATATTCTCTTTCACAGCAAGTACGAGGAGCTATGTATACCGTTTTTTATATAATTGCTCTCAGTTGTTTGATGAGAAGCAGCAGGCGGACAATATAGCAGGCCCATTGAGACAATGGAAAGCATTGCGCATATGATGAGGTCCATTGTATGCAGGAAGAGGCAACACGCCCGGCCTAGGTATGTATATTTTCTGCATTCATCAACAAAGTTTTCAATACTGATCTGTATTGGCTTGTGCTTGTTTTCTGTCAGCGGCCGCAGATGCTGTCATGGATCATCTTCATGGGCTTCGGTGGATATTAACAAGATCGTTTCGACCGCCGAATCCCGCGATTTCGTAGAGAGAGAGAAAGAGAGGGATGGTGGAGGTCGATCAGCATATTGGGTTCCACATCCAAAATCTGGTATTTATTATCCAGAGGGGCAGCGCAAATTGATTGACGACGTTCGGGTGGATCCCGCGGCTCCATCTCAGAACACGTACTGGCTTCGATGTTCCGAGGCTACCGTGGAATAATGAAGATAATACATTAGTGATTAGAGAGGACTCTTTTTACTATTGGAACACATCCCTATCACTATTATTAATAAAAAAATAACGATAATATCTATAGACGGTACTCGAGACCATATGCTTTAAAAAATAAAAAAGGAAAAAGAAATCAGCAAAGCATGGCAATATGGTTGTATATACTTTCTTAATTAAATATAATAATATTGTTAGTAACAATGTTTTGTCATAGTATTTGTGGTGGAGGGGGAGTGGGGCATCGTTTCTTAATCGAATGTTGGATCCATTATCAATATGTTTAATATTTTTACGTATGTAACTTTTTTAAAATTTATGTTATGAGATTTTATTAAGATAATTATATATAATTTTGGTAATTAATGTTTCAGATTATAATTTGTGATTTGTCAATAAGAAATAATATATATAAGAACAATAAATTAGAGTTTTTCATATTTTTAATATCGTACAATGATATATAATAAAACACACTTAAAAAAATTAGATATAAAATAGTTGTTGCAATATTTATTAAATATTGTTTAACTATCTTTTAAACATAAAATATTTAACTTCTAAATGGTATAGTGATAATTCTCTTTTATGTATGATTGAAGCCTAAGTCATCATTTTGATTGAAATTATGCATATACTTTTTAATTTTAATGGCTTCTCTAAATCGATGCTTTTGATAATAATGTCCATGTTTCTCTTATGTTTCTCTTATGTAGTGGAGTCCACAAGAAGAAATTCCAGCTAGCAGAGCACTCTTGCAAAAAAGAACACTTGATTCACATCAAGGATGCCAAGGTGGTTGTTTCCCCTATGTAAGGAAGTCCACAGGATGTTCGCAAAAAATTAATGTAAAATTAAAATACTTGATTTATATCAAAGGTATTAAGGTGAATGTCATGGAAAAATATTAACACGAATGCCGATTGAGAAAAACCATTGAAATTAAAAAATACATACATAATTTTGATTGGAATGATGATTTAGAACTAAGCCACATATGAAGACCAATTAATAATAATTTGAAAAATAATTAAAGAAATTTAAAAATTAATTATTTCATGTTTTCAATGTAATTATACAATATTTAATAAATATTGCAAACACTATTTCAGAGTTAATTTTTCTCTTAAAAGTGTCTCATTTAACATCATTATAAAACATTAAAGTTATTTATAAAAAAACAAATTAATGTATTGCTTTTATTAACATTATTTTCTTAATTATAAATTATAAGATGCGATCTAAAATATTATTCACCAAATCATATACAATTATTTTTAAAATATCTTATATTATATTTTTATTAAATAATATGATACAAATTTTAATTATACAAATATCACTCATTTTTAAATGTATTATTAGTATAATAAAAAAAACATAACACTTTACTTCAATATTTAATATTTTTATATTAATTTTAATATATTTATTAATTTATACCAAATTAAATAAATCGACATCACTATAATCATTAATGTACATAACTCAGATTCAATTATAAAAATTAATTTATGAATATTAATTTAATTTTTTATATATAAATGTTTTTTTTTTTAATTTTAATTTTAATATAATAAATTATAAAATTTTATTTTTTATTTTATTTTTATATTTCATTTAGATAATCATTTTCAAATTTTAAATGATTTCAATTTAAAATTATAATTGAAATTATTTCTAAACTAAAATAAATTTAAAACTAACTAATTTATTTGTAAAATGGTATCACAATAAAATTGATTTATTTTTTGAAAAATACAAAAGACATATTATTTTCATTATAGAACGATTATTTTTAATAGGCTTCATGAAATTCAAAATAACTAATTGGTATTTAAAGATCTAATA
The DNA here is from genome assembly GCA_037957365.1 of Torreya grandis. Taxonomy (NCBI): domain Eukaryota; kingdom Viridiplantae; phylum Streptophyta; class Pinopsida; order Cupressales; family Taxaceae; genus Torreya; species Torreya grandis. Next base: position 1,141,180 of record JARHVA010004449.1, on the reverse strand, counting down.
TTTACATAGTTTATATTTTATATTATAATAAAAAATATATATTGGTGGGATAATTATGTATAAATTTGATGATTATTTTTTTAAATATTTTTCACAAATAAGTGATATATTTTTTATTAAATTAGCAAGAAAAAAGGGTTTTAAATTATAAACAAAGTAGTCCTCAGGGTAGAAAGGTCTCAAATATACTATAAATAATATATTAATAGCATATATTAGACTAAAAAATAATCAAATTTGACATAGCATGTCGAACACTCTTGACTCTAAAGTAGGTTTATGAAACATGTTTAATAAGATCTCACTTCCTCCTTTAGACAACATTCCAAGAAGCAGTATTATCTCCATTCATAGGATTAGGAGATGGAGTTGAAAAACTCACCAATTCCTCATAAAGGGGTCGAGCCTAGGGGGAGGACACAAAAACACCAGGCCTAGAAACAAAAAAATGCACTAACAACAACAGTCTTGGTCTCCGCCATAGCTACACCAATAGTAATATCATGGGAGACAGTAGGGAGGACCCTATTATAGTTCTAACAACAGTAAAAAAAATTCCATGTAGCAATCCCAGTAGCTACAACAATAGTCAAGGTCCTACTAGTAGTCTCAAAATCATCAACAACAGTAGGGGAGGAACCTACAATAGTCTTAATAGCAGAAAAGTCATGCAGTGGGGGATGGGGATCCTTCCCGTCATTAGAAGGAGGCTCAAAAGCATCATAGTTGGAATCATTGACATCAACACCTACTATAAGGTGTTTTTGAAGAGCATCCTTCCACCAATATGAATCTGGAGGAACCTTCAAGTGGGGGCATTCGGAAGCCAAATGGCCCGTATTAAAGCACCTTTGATAAATAAATGGGATACCTTTGTAATCCAAATGCAAGCACCAACAACAATCAACAACTTGTAACACAACCTCTGTCGGAAGAGGCAAAGACAAATCCAAATCCACTAAAATATGAGCATATGTAGTTTGAGAGAATAAAGTAGTGGCCTAATCCACTATGATGAAATGGCCCACCAAGTTATCAATGCCTTTATAGCAAGATTCATACCAAAAATAAAAAGTTAATTTAGAAGATGAATCTAAACTAAAAACCTATTGAAAGATTCAATGTGTTATTTTACATTTCAATTTTAAAATTAAATATATTTAAAATAATTATTTTATAAATAATACTTATGAATATATATTCAAAAATGAATCTATATTTTAATTAATCATTTATTTTATAAATACAAGTATAATCTAAGTGGATATATATATCTATGCGTGTGTGTGTGTTTTTGTGTGTTATTTATCTATTTTATAAATGATGGCTAATAATACAATTCAATTTGTGTTTCCATTTAACTTTTAATTAAGTCATAAACCACATTTTTAATGTTTTCATCAGTCAAAATTTAAATATATTTTGTCAACCTTTTTAACACAATGTTAACACAACACAATACTTTTAGTTGTGTTAGCATTGTTATAGGTGTGTTTTGTAAAATAAAGCTACATAATTTCATTACTAGCTTTATCAAGAAGATTGTAGACGTGCAAATTTTAATGTTAATAAATAATTTAAAATTTTATGTTAGAATTATTTATAATTTAATAATTATAATATAGTTAATTTAATTATAAATAATTATATTTATATATGTACGTATTTATATATTTATATTGTATAATTAAATAATAAATATATATTATCTATTGAGAAAATTATATATACCTTAATTTTGAGATGAAAATATAATTATTTTTAATAATATAATATCGGAAGGATTAGAATTAATATAATCTCCATTCCTCAAAACCATAATTAAATATAGTTGTGTCCTTAAATCCTGAATGCTATCATCACGATCATTTTTTATCATAACATTTAGGTCAACTGAATGTGAGACATCTTCTAAATCAATTTATTTATTTATGTAATTGGCATCCTCTTCAAAATCAACATCTAGACATGTAAAGTCATAATTAAATAATTATATAAGTTGGTTATAATATATATACCTGATTATAAAATTAAATTATGACTTACACACTAGAGCTTTGATGAAGAGGTGCACAAGGAATATTACACTAATTAAAAGTATGTTAATCGATCAAGTTATAGATAGAGGAAATTTTTTATTTAAATATAATAAATAATATGTACCTATGTGCTAATGATGAAACCACCTAGAAAGTTGGATAATTAAAAAAGGATTTTCTAAGTACATACATGATTTATGACTCACGTATATTCTGAAAAAAATTAGTTTTTCTGTTTTTGTTTTTGTTTTTTTTTTGGTTTGATTTTTTTCTGAGAAGAGCGTCTAAAAGTAGTGAAAAAAAGTTTCTATAAATTGAATTGTGATGCGAACAAGCTACTAGAATCTAACATCTGAAATAGTGATCAATTAGTATCAAACTATTCTGATAGTGAAAGTGTGCCTCGAAAGTGAAAGTTTTTTTCTTAGAGTGGTTTTATTGATTTGATTTGTAATAAACTCTAATAATCCCTCAATTTTTTTTTTGATAGAAATAAAACCTCCTTTATATCATTTGAATGGTGCATGAAATTTCCTGAAGGTATTCTCATTTGAGCAAGCATTAATACATGTCAAGAATACCTTGATAAAAAAATTTAAAATGGGGTTTTTTAAGGGTCTTGCCTCAGTATTCCTCTAATTTGTGATATGTAATAAATCATTACTTAGACATTTAAAAATTTAGATTCATATCTATAACAATCCCATCCCACATCTCTATGACATGTGGTCTAAGATGCAATCCCATCCCACATCTCTATGACATGTGGTCTAAGATGCAACTAAGGACATATCCACATGCTCTTTCATCAATGCAATATCCTTATCTTGGTATAATTATTTAACCATATTTATTCAATGCAACAAAATAAAATGTAAATAAGTGATAAATACTTTTAGTCATTTTATTTTCATAATTATTTGAGATTTGTTATAATCTAGATATATTAAAGTGGTTGTATATATATATATATATATATATCAAATTAGTTCATTATGACTATGAAATCATACCACATTGAAGTGGGCAAACCAATAATTAGGCACAAAATAACATGGTGAACATGAAGTAGAAGGGTTAAATGACCCACCACTAATAGGACCACTATAAATTTTTTGGTAATGCTTAGACCATTATCAAAATATTTTGGTAATGATCAAAAATAAGAAAACCATGAAAATAGATACCTGTTGAACAACAAGAATAAATAGGAGGATATTGAGGTAGGAAAATGATAGATAAAAAAGATTTCAAGAATGAATAGTGATAAGGGGAGGCTAAATGGGTCCTAACATAAAGGGTGTAACCCCTCTCTTGTCAGGAATTGAAAAAATGAGTTAGAATTATCTTGCAACCATCACCATTCGCTTTGACAAAATGAAATGTTAATAATCAAAATTATACCATCAGATAAATTACTTAAATTTATTCCTCTAATTCATATATAAGAATTAGTTAATATTCCTAAGTTTTGTTGGTTTTGGTCCCTTACTATAATCCAATAAACTAAATATAAAATACACTCTACCGCTCTATTAACCTTGATACCCTCATTTATCACTAGCTAGATTCCAATCTGATACACCAAAGGTATATGAGTCTCAAAATTAATTTACTCATATTTATGAAACAAATTTAGAATATAAGGCTGGTATTTTTCATAATTTAGGGTATACACCCTCAGAAATTATTCAACATGAGACTTTACCATTAACCCTTGGAAAATTTGGCATTCAATGGTGTTTAGTGATTGTACTATACAAGGTTTATTAGTGCAAAGTTAACTTTAATAGATCATTATATTAATTATACTACAAGTCCCATTATCAAATAACTTGATGAACCCTAAAGTAGATAAAGTATAATAATTTACTTCTAACATATACAAATGCCATCTAATGGACATAGCCGTTATAGGGACTAGATGTTGGAGTTCACCCTATCTAAGTACTATAGTATGGAGGTAACATTGCTAAAAAAATTTAATACTTGAAATAACCTTGAGTCATTCTTTGTTAGCCTTTAAGGCTATGTTTAATAAACACCTTGTCATTTACATAGTCAAAGTCATTTATCAGAATGTAGAAGAGATAATATAGAAATGTGTTCAAACAAACAACGAACAATAATTTCAATAAGAACCCTTGACAATTAAAATTATGTTCCAGCCTATAGACTATGTATTTAGTTTTACTATCTGATGTAATAATCCTATGTCCAAAATAAATACTAAAAATATGAACATCTTATAATCACCAAAGCTACAAGAAATTATGTTGTCTGAGAAATCTGGCATGCAGATATACATCTAGTTTTTGCACCATGAACAATGTTTCCAATTAGTGCATGTGTGTCCTTACTTTACCACAGGTCTAAACATCAAGTAATATGTTAACCCTTTTTTATTTTTCATATTGAATTTTCATTACAAATTTAGATGTTTTCACCCTATAATTTATAGTCCATCACAATTAGATAATGTATTTCCCTAATATGTGTTTTATATTAAAATTTAAATTACCAATTAAATAATAATACATATTATATACAAAGTTCCTAACCTATACCTTCCTTCAAAGCTATGTCATTCACCAATTTTATTTACATATAAAAGTGATAATGATATATTCACCCTTTAAGATTATCCATACAATATAAATGTTGTAAATTTACCCTCTTCCAAATAATGCTCAGAATACATTACGTTTTAACTCTTAAGCACACAAATTTTAATCATGTTACCATATGCATATTGGAATAACCAAGGCTACAATATAAGATTCCTAAATTACCAAGCTGAAACCATCTTCCTTTCAAGAGTGACACAAAATAAATGGAAGCTATAGGAAAAAAACAAGTACAACATTCTCTCTTTCCCTCTTTCCCAAGTTTCACTGACTTCCATATCTAATTGTGTGATCACAAATTGCATCATTTGGCACACATGTATGTCTTTTTATTAATAAGTATATATTATTATTAATAATGAAGGTCCTATTGAGTAATCAACCTCTTTTTCATGCAATTAAAAGTATTTAATGACCTTAGAATAGTTCAGGTATGGTTCCAAGAAAAATATATCATTTCCATTTTGGGCTTTCACCTCCCAACATTCACTTGTTTTCAAGCTTAGAATCCTTATTGCCAAGAATAATAATTTCATGGGCTTAGATGTTGTATTATTGATTTGACCATATACCATCCAGGGTTGGTTTATCAACGAAATAAGCTTTTGTTCAAACAAAATCTATAAAAAAAATTCAAATTTAGTTTAGGTAGCTATGTTAGAGTCAATTATTTTTACACAAGATTTATTATTTTATATCTATACCCTTAATAATGTAGTAGTCATAAAAATTTACACAAAATTCATTATTTTATATCTATACCGTTAATACTATAATAATCGTTAAAATGTGATAAATTCTTTCAATGCTAAACAAAATTTTTTAGAAAGATGGTTTCGTGTCACATAAAACCCAAAAGATATAGTTTCTTTTTATGTAATGGGCAGTTTTACATTGATTAGTACATTTTTAGGGTGAAATATAACATTTTTGGTTTACATTTTGTCCAACACATATAAAATAAATTTTAATACATTTTATTTAACATATATAAAATAAATTTAATTATTATAAATAAGCATATTTTAAAATGTATCCATAATCAATAATTCTTTAAAATTTTAAATAATATTTTAAATATAATAATAACGTCGAATTTAAGTAAGTGTATCATTTCATTCTCATAAGTTTACACTCAGTCAGCTAAAATATACTAAAATTTAACTATGTAAGAAATTTATAGCCATGAATATCTCAAAAAAACTTTCGTAGCATTTTTAGCCATACAATATGTTCATGACAATGAGTAAAGTACAACCAGACCTAAATCCATTAATTATCAATATTAAAGTCATTTTCAGACATGTAAATATTTATTAAAATACAACTACAAATTCAATTTACAGACTTATATATATGAATTTCTCTAGTCAATCAATGAATTAAGTTATTGCATGTTCTAAACAAATATTCATGTTTTTTATTTTTATTAAAATCAAATTAGTGTATATTTATTACATGTTTATGGTTTAAACCGAATTCAATACTTAGATTTTCAACATATGATGTCATCTCAGTTTAAAATTCCAATAATATCACAGTATTTAGTGGGTACCGAGAGCCTTAATGGTTCATAAATTATGCCACCAATCTCAGATTGATTATTATGGGATTATGTTATAGAAAGAACTAGATGAAATCTCATTAATCGTTTCCGAACATGAGCAACCTATACTTATTTCTAGGATTAAGTTCAATTATATCTTCTAAAAATACATAATTCTCAATGTCATAATCGTACATAGATTGTACCACATGTACTTGTACCCATTTATAATCACAGTGGTTGAATACAAGAATCCAATAAATGGGGCATCATGTAAAACCATACTTGGGGGATAAAGTTACCAATTAAATTTCACCCTTTCATATAAAAGGATTATAATTTAGGAATAGACTATATATCAACGCATGTTAAACCCCAATAATGAAAATTACAAAGTTTTACAACCCTATAATCATGAAAATAACCTATGGTTTTAGGTTGTCTCCAACTTAGAAAATTTAATGGCATTACCGATGCTAAGCAAAACTTCCATTTCATCAACAAAACCAAAACAAAAGACTAAGGATCAACCCAAATACATATTTCAATTTTATTTTCTTTTATTATATGGTAATAATAAAAAAATATTATTTCATATTTTATACCTGTGTACAACCAGTCCAAAACAATCTTAACTTAAATTTGAACCGTACAACCAGTCCAAAACAATCTTAACCTAAATTTGGGTTCAAAACATGAATAGTACTAACTTTATTATGGAATGATGAAATATTAAATAAAGTAAATACATAAAGTAGTTGTAATAACATGAATCATTTCAGATTATTCTCTAAGAATAGGTTTCATTAGCATGATAACATTTATAAAAATAATAAGAAGGTTAAATAATCCTCAAAATATATATCAAAATTCACATTAGTTTATACAGATATTATTCTTCACATCTGCATTGGTTATGAGACATAAGTTTAACATATAACTGGCATGCCTTTCCACTACCAAAAATACTTCATACAAGAGTAAGATCTATCCTGTTTCAAAATTATTATAAAATCCAACTAAGATAGAGTTTAGAGATGAAATAATCAAATATCTATAGTGTATTCCATAAATTAATGAATAATCAAATCATATTTACGAAGAATAAGGAAGAGATTAACACCGCAATAAACAAAGTTCTATTTCATAACAAAATCATACAACCATTTTCCTTTCATAAATCCATGCTTTAAATATTCAAAGGACAAAAACAATCCAAACAACACATTTGTGTGTATACACCTTTATGCCTATGCTTTCACAAAGGCATAGGTCTGCATACTCACTTACCAAAAAGATAGCATCTATTGAAAAATACTCACACACATTTCCAATCAACGGACATGACTTAGAGAAATAAACCAAACTGTATGATCTATTAAAGGGGAAAGGAAGGAGTGCCTGGGAAATAAACTCGACATATTGGTTGTATCATTATTCTTCTACACCTATCCAGGAATTTCCTTGTTCGCAATGCTTCCACTTCTTGCACTAGCTCCATTTTTTAGCCACTAAAACACATATATTTATATAAATTGAAACTAGGGCATTGCAAAATTTTAGTAATGGCCGCCAGAGCCCATAACAAACTAAAATCATCAAACCTTAGAATAAGAGAATTGCAAGTAAAACATATTTCTACCTCAAATTTATTGTTTCCTTCATCCTTAAGTATCCATATATGGCGTTCAATTGGCGTACCATTCATTATATAGCACATTTGAACCGAAAAACAACCTGCTCTTCTTGCATAATTAATTCCTTTGACTGCTAAGGCTTGGATTATTAATGTCATTGCTATAAATTACTAAAAATTAAATTTTAATGATTTGACTCGGAGCATGCCCATATGCACCATATTTTTTTAGAAGTTTCTCACCATACTATTCTTTCTTATCAGCCGTGGTTTGCTTGCCATTATTTTGAATAATAAAATTATCTGAAATTAAACCTTAGCCCACGTTTTGAATTTTTTTTACCACAAATGATGGTGTTTCAAATAAAAATTCTAAATTTGGATTTTAACTTATTTTCTTTTAATTTGTTATTACTACAAATAAATTGCCCACGTTGAAGGTGGAAATTTTGGTTTTTTTTTAATATAAATACTAAGTTACATTTAATGCATGTTTTTAGGAAATAACAACCCAATTCATGAAATACATGCTTTTTAATGCATACTTTAATGATTTAAAATATTTATATATCTAATTTCAAACCTTTATTGTTATGTTAAAATATAAGCCAATCCATCTATTCCTTGATAAGTTACAACTAAGCAAGGTCACTTCTCGGAAATGTATTTGTGCAACATTTTATATGATAAATGTAGTTAATACAAGTATAATATATTTAAATGAGATCCCAATGTCTATAACATTTGTTAACCAATCCTCCTTTCCCCTAGGCTAAAATTTACACTACACGATAAATTCAAACACAACAACGCATGCTTTGGGGAAAAAAATAGTTACACCAAGTTAAGCATTAAGGGTTAATCCATATTTATAAATTATTATTAAAAAAATGTTATTATTCTTTAAATATTATATTATTTTTTCCTTTGAATAGAATATACATTTTGATGATCAAATAGACATTAAATTATGAGACATGCCACTAAAAGCTTAATTTAAACATATTATCCATATGTATAAAAACATTAGCATAAAATTTTAATTATATGTATGTAAGTAATTTACTCACTTTAATGTGTGTGTTGCATGCACATATAAATTAAAGTAAATCAAACAAGACTGGATACCTTTTTTTATATGGTCATCTTGATATCTATAAATTAAACTGTAATTTAATTAGAGACATTGTTTAACCCTAAAATGAAATGTTGTGCATATGTATTTCACTTTAATATTAAACTTAAGAACATAGAAAGGAAATGACACAAAGGTGATAATCAGATTTATAATAAATTGATTAAATGCTAAATTTAGATATGAATATAAAATAAATTTACTAAGTTGATATAGTATAAATATAGAAAGTACAACTATGCTAGATATAGAAATAACAAAGAATATAAGTAATTATCATGTTTTGATGCTATTACCATTATGGATCTAGAATAGGATGGAAGCAGGTAAGAAGATAGTTTAGGAATAGTTGTCAGATTCTAGATTTGATGCCTTTGTCTATCTGGATAATTATGTTCGCATTGGACGCTTACATTGATGTTACTATATGAGTTTGATGATAGTGTCATGTGTAATATCTAGTGAAATAAGATACGACCACCTGGATGCTTTGTAGTTTGGCTTTGCCTTGACTCTGGTGCATTTAAATATAGGTCATGGACAGTCACTCCTTATGAAATGGTAAAATTCAAGATTTTTATATTCAATGTGACCTTGGAAAAAAATAGGTTAGAAAACATATGGTGTTGAGTTGGCCCTAATGACCCCTATGTCAAATGATGCTTTTTGCATAGTCAATACTCTGAAGAGGGCCTCAGACTGATAGAGTTCTCCCCTATGTGTTATCTTGCATGTGAATCATGTAATGTGTATAAATAAAGTACAATAATGACTTAGCTTATAACTTGACCAATATGGATATTGGATTAATCTTGTAGTACTTCAAATTTGTAGATCTCTAGTTCCTATGACTGGTTTGGAAATATGAATAAATAGGGAAGCTTTTGCTTAATTGAATGTTATTTGGTATGTTGCTAGGTATTCATAGGTGAGGAATGGATGAGGGTTGATCTCAAATTTATATCAATCACTTTAGAGTAATAAATCACATTAAATCACTTAGGTTGATCTTTAGGTTACATTTCACTTATAAATTGAATGACTTTAGGGTACTTCACACTTGTGTCAAGTCAAAATAGTAATGTCAATGTTACTATCTATCCCAGAAATTGGTGTCCATAGAGTATCAAAATAGATATAACATCAGAACTTACAAAGGTTTAAGATAAGTAAATTTAAATCATTATGGTAAAGATGAAATGTATGTGTTATCAATATAAGACTGGTTAGACTAAGAAATATGCTAAGGGGCACAAAATAGAGAAAATGTGAGGCTTGCAAAAATAATGAAAGTGTAGAACTAAGAGAAACAACCAAACATTGAGTTTTTCAAGTGTATAAGATTGAAGTAATACATAATCACAAAATATAATCTACATTTTTCCTCCTTTAATCTAGCAATGAAATTGCTAGTTTAAATGAAAGTAATAAGTATTTAGGTGTTTATGCATGCCTTGTCTTTGCTTGAGTTGAATTTGATTACTTTGTTAGTAACTGACCTGAACCCAAGAATATGTTATACTATAAAATTAATGCATATAATATGGATTAAAAATACTTTAAAATTTTTAAAATTGAAAGAGCAAGGTTTAAGGGTACCCCTATGTGTCTATATAAGTACCTTGCCTATTGAAAAGTGAGTTTATAAAATATGTATCATTGTAAAGCTTTGAAATTGAGATTAAGATAAATTTTGATAAATATGTAAACTACATATATCCAAGGAGAGAGAGAGAGAGAGAGAGAGAGAGAGAGAGAGAGAGAGAGAGAGAGAGAGAGAGAGAGAGAGAGAGAGAGAGAGAGAGAGAGAGAGAGAGAGAGAGAGAGAGGCAAATACCCCAAGTTTATAGAAAATTTGAGTTACCACTTGCTAGTTGAGATTAGCTTAATCATGAAACACAATGATAGTTATAACCTGGTGATGATGGATGATCAAGTCCAACCTAAAAACATTAAAATATTGAGTGATTTGATCACTTCAAAAATACAAAAAATGTGAACCAACTACTTTAGTAGATTGACTCATTATGGTCCATAAAAATCTACAGGATATTAGTACATGCAAAAAATTTGGAATATAAAATTGATTTGAATTTTTCAATATTAGGCACATGTTTTAGAGCATATTCACCTTATATATGTCTCATGATAAAACTTTGTATACAATAGTACTAATGTATAGAACTTTGACATAACTGTATATATGAATCATATAACTATGTGTTTTGGCCAATTCAGATGACTGTGTAAATGTGGAGAACATGTTTTCAAAAAATTATTGCACTACATATGGATAAATATAAAACTTATATAAGTACTAATGTGGAGGACATGCTTCCATAACATACCCCCATTATAAACTAAAGATGTTGAATACTAAATAGTTGTGGATAACATGCTTCCAAAGTATGTCCCCAATGAATTTATGAAATGATACAAGTACCATAGACTAAAATATTAAGGAAAACATGATTCTAAAACATGTCCCCACTAAATATAAAAGTTATGAATTTGTGGAATCCATGTCCATATGGCATGCCCCTACTAAATATAAAAACTACTATTAGTACCACATGTTGAATGAGTATGGAGAACATGATTCGAAAGTATGTGCCCATTAAATCTAATAACTATGAAAAGTATGAAGAACATGCTTCTGAATCATGCCCACACTAATATGCCACCCCTTTAAATTGAGGGAAATATAAGAGATATAATTTATCTCAACTCAAAAGGGTAAGACAATTGTGAAATATATGAATGTATCCATCTAGCTTATATAAGCAATATGTCTAGATAAATGTATCATTAAAGTGTATATAAAAAATTTAATGACATGTAGGCCTAAGATGCATGAAAAAAATCATGGAAATATCTAGATAGTAATAGTACAAGCTCAATAATAAAATAAGCATGCGCGCGTGCACACGCACACACACACACACAAACAAGAGAACTCAAATGTAAGTTAAGAAAGCAATGGTCTAAAGAGATCATAAACAAGGGGCATGTTTAAATGCCATACCATCGAAGGGACATGACTTAGTCAAATGTCCATGAAAGTAAGAATGACATATTCAAATGTACATACACAAAAAAATGGCATATGCAAATGTCAATGAAATCATATATAGGCATGGGGACCACTACAAAAGGATAATATTCAAATGCTCGAACAAGAAATACAATAGCAAGGCAATATACTTAAGGAATCACATAATGTAAAGCATAAACAACCAACATAAACATGTCCTACTATCCCATGGATCCAATGCATTAAAAAAGTATGTCAAGTGTATAGTATATGAAGTACATATGTAAAATATAATCATGGATAATAGGAATGTGTAAGTACATATGTAAGCTCAAACATGATATTTAATAGTGATCATCGAATCATGTAACCTATGTTTATCAATATCAAAAAAGTAGATGCCCCCAATGACCATATGACATGAGTAGAAAGACAACCCAACATACAAAATAGGAGTATATCATGTATCTATGCATGCCTATATCACACTCAATGTAGAAGTGTGACACGTATGTGTATTTAGGAGTAACTAAGTATGTGGTCCATCAATATGGAATCAACAAATGGATACCAAGGAACTAATAGAAGATGTAAGTGCCAAAATTGTTTTTGAATTTTTTGAATGTTTTTTATTTTATTTTTTTTCTATTTTTTGAAGTACTTGGAGTAGTTCTAATCAAGTAGGTCCTCCTCATCAAAAGGTAATGGGTCACCTTAAAATTATTTTATGCTTTGTTTATATTGATGCACTACCAATACCTCAATATTTATGTGTAATGGTTTACTTACAACCAATGGTGCAAGAAAATGATCATGTCCATCATGTTGAATGTAAATTGGTGTACCCATATTATCAAAATTCACACACATGTTTATATAATATAGTTTAGCATTCCACTCAACTAGATAATTTTGTCCAAAATTTAACTTTAAATGTGGTTAATGTTTAGTTATCTATATAGTTTAAACTTGGACACATGAGGCATAAGTAATGGGTAATTGAATGTATCCTTGAAACTTCAAATCTAATGGCGAGTATGCTACCTCATTGATAGTATGTCATAATCATTATATAAAAGTGGTACAACAAATGTATTTTACTTATTTTTATCATATCAGATATTGTGATGATATACCCCATAAATATAAGCAGTAATAGTTAAATCTTCATACTTTTATTGCGTTAAGGGATATTTCTCATCTGAAAGATAGGAAACTTTTGCCATTTTTCTATTTTATACATAACATGTATGCGTCCTTCACTCTTATATTTCTAGATAATGTTTTTCATTGTTTCACAATGATTGTTAGTAGAAAAAAAATTAAATGATCAAAACTTATATAATTGTAAAATAAGTACATTTAAAACATTCTAGGCAAGATGGAATGTTTATGTCATCAATATAAGACTAATTTAACTAGGAGATAGGATTAAGGGAAAAATATAGAGTACATGCAATGATTTCAAAACCAATGAGACTGTATAACTAAGAGGAATATCCAAGGTTTGAGTTTGCCATGTGTACAAGACTAAAGTTGTACATAATCATAAAATATTGTCTACATATATGAAAATAATCTAAAAGTGAAAAGGATGAGAAAGACTAACTTATATTTTAGTCCATATATAGCTCTCAAAAACATTAAATCATGTCTACTCATA
>JARHVA010004449.1:1080000-1117500 GCA_037957365.1 Torreya grandis | reverse complement strand
TCAAACATGATTCCTTTATTTGATATATGATAACAAGGAGTCTTATCTGAGAGTCATCGGTTAGTATCATTTATTCTCAATTTCCATATACATAGTTTTTTTCAAAAATACAAAAATAATACAATACAAAAAGAATACCAAAACATTCAAATAATTCCAAAACATAGAATACTTTTGATTATATGCATCATCCATGTTTTATATTACTACTACTATGCTAGAATTACATTTATTATTCTAAGTTATTGTTTGTTGATTTATCTACATTACCATGCTTCACTTGATCTTCTTTGAGTGTGTGTAGTGACATCCAAATCCTTGATTGCTTCACTCTACCCATTTGAGGAGGCATCCTACATCTACATTTGATATACACACCCATTGGGGACATTCTAAGTTATGTCATTCCTACACTACACATTTTAAGTTATCATGTTGATGTACATTACTTACTAGATTACATAGATTATATTATCAACATTTTACTAGTATCTAGCACTTGTGTATCTCTTCACATATACATAGACTTATACTAAACATGTCTTGCATACTTTAACTCTTTTTTTGATTTTTTAGATGTGATTATATCTTTCCATTTATTACATGTTTTCTCTTCTTGATTAGCGTAGCTTGTTGGATTTCATTTCTTGTTTCTATTCGTATCATGTATGTGCCTTAAGATATTTATCAATGACCTTCTCTTCTATTCATGTGTGTGCCTTAGGACATTTACCAATGTCATTTACTATACTAATCTATGTGATTATGACTTCCACACCAACTTATTTGTTTCAATTTTATGTGTATGTCGCATTTGAACATGCCTTGTATGCATGTTTTCCAATTTGAGTGACATGTACCCATGTCCCTTGATTGTTTGTCCCTTTGGCCACTCTTGTATGCTTCTTGCTTCTTACTTTGTATGATTTTTGCCTGATTAATTTTATTTTTTGTATTTCCATGATCCATATCATTCATTTCATTGCTTTCTTTGATGCCATGATGGACATCATGTTCCATCCCTCTTTCCTAACAACTGACAGTTAAATTTTTTGATTCTAGTTTAGTATATTACACATGTTATTACATTGTTATATCTATCTAGGCATACCCCTATTGATATAACAATATCTCAATACAAACCTTGTTATATCTCAAAATATATTATCAATTATCATTAGTATATCATATATCTATGCAACATAACACACTTACAAGACTCATTATTTTAAGGGCAATCATTAAAACATCTTCATTCCTACCCTCAAAAAATTAGGCAACAAATAGGGGTTTTGTCATAGACATCAAAGCTCCTAAATGAATGAAAAATTAGTTTTTAGAACACTCAAAATAGAATCCAAACATTAGACTAGGTAAACAATAGATAATCGATAACAGTTATTGGATTTGGCCCTAGACAATAGCACCAAAGTTAGACTATAATGTCAGACAATAGGGTGTCTTACTTTTAGTGCTTCTATCCAAAAAATAGAAAAATCAATTTTTAAAAAAATAAATAGAAAAGTGAGTTCAGTCACAAGTTTTTCAGTGTAGTATAGTCCATATTTAGCATGTTCGAGTATAGTTTTTACTTAGAGAATCTAGATATAAGGGGAATCATGCACAACATGATGACTCTCACTTCCATTTTTAGATTAGGCAATTGATATAACTCCTAGATTAGAATCCATGTTCCAAACACCAGTGACTATGGGAAATGTGCATGGCACATTGATTCTTTTTTTTTTTTTTTTGCTGAGTTTAATTTATTTTGCAAGCATTTATCAATAGTTGCATGCCTTACTCAGTCTGTTGGTGGTTGGAATCCTTTTTCAAAGTTTGGCTTTTGTAAAATATTAAATTTCTAAATACTCAATTTCCTAGGTTGGCTTCCACATAAGCCTATTGCACTATTTTTTAAGTGGCTTTCATACAAACCTAATCTCTATCTTTTAAAATGGCCAAGAGTGGCCTAGATTCTAGCATACGTTTAGATATCCATACTAACATTATTAGATCATAGTACACTGATGGGATTTAGGATCCATCTCATATGACATCTGTTCCATATTGGTATTACTTCATAGCTTCAACTCATGGGGTAATGATGGAGCGAAAGGACTAGCTAGCCTTTGTATTCTTGAGCCACCTATTTAGAGGGATTGGACACATAGTCAAAACATTGGCACATGCATGATTCATTATCATCACTCAGTAGGCAATGATGGAGCTAAAAGTTCCACCTTATCATTTTTGAGCCACTTCTAGGGAATTAATCACTCAACTTCATTCACAATATTAATTTTGGTACAACACACACCTAGCATAATCTAGTATCCCAACAGAGCTTGTATTGGTTCATGTACTTGGTGAGGTGCATTTATTCCTTTATCTTCCTCTCTCTCTCTCTTACCCATTTTTTTAAAATCTTATTTTAGATATAACATATCTAGTAAGGACTGATCTACTCTATATATTTCAATGTAGATTCACTTTTCACACCATGCTCTCTCTACACACATCCAACATCATATAACTTCATGAGATTCACCTTTAGAGGTAAGTTTAGGTACACTTTCTATTTTTCCTTTATCTTAGTATTTCTCTTTGCTACATCACTAGAATAAAGTGAGGGGTAGGCGGGGGGTGCAAATGTATTCATATAAAATGCAAAATTTGGTAACATGAGTGTGGCTAATGACACCCAATCTATATGTCCATCTTGCTTGCTTTCATGACCCTCATAGTCATTTTTTCACTAGATCCTATTCATTATTAACCTCCTAGACTAAACCCTTACAGACCCAAATTTTTATTTCCATGCTTAATCCATATCCCTATATCCCATTGGCCATGGAAAACAACACCCAAACTTGGAATACAACATTAAAACCTAGGGTGTCTTATTTTTGGTGCTGATGTCCAAGTGCATTTTGGCTTCTAATGGTCATATTTTTCTGAATATTTATCCTAATTCATGCCAACTTAACATGAATTCATTTAACCCATGATCATTAAATCCACTATATAATTCCATTCAAATTCCATTTACAAGGGTTGAAACTCATTTACAAGAGAGAAGCAAGAATACAAGTAAGACTACTCAATCACTTTTCTCTATTCTCTACATACAACCATCCAATAGTATTTCAAGCTTATTGAAACCTTTACATTAGTCCTTAGTCATTATAAGTACATCTAGTTTCACATTTACTCGCATTTTCATCTCACTATTGCACTAAGCACTTCAATGGGAGAACTACATATAGCTTGATCCCTCCTTAGAGTATTGGTATGTGTGGGCATGCTGTCTACATATGTGTGGGCATGCTGTCTACATACCAATACTCTGAGGAGGGATCAAGCTATATGTAGTTCTCCCATTGAAGTGCTTAGTGCAATAGTGAGATGAAAATGCGAGTAAATGTGAAACTATATGTACTTATAATGACTAAGGACTAATGTAAAGGTTTCAATAAGCTTCAAATACTATTGGATGGTTGTATGTAGAGAATAGAGAAAAGTGATTGAGTAGTCTTACTTGTATTCTTGCTTCTCTCTTGTAAATGAGTTTCAACCCTTGTAAATGGAATTTGAATGGAATTATATAGTGGATTTAATGATCATGGGTTAAATGAATTCATGTTAAGTTGGCATGAATTAGGATAAATATTCAAAAAAATATGACCATTAGAAGCCAAAATGCACTTGGACATCAGGACCAAAAATAAGACACCCTAGGTTTTAATGTTGTATTCCAAGTTTGGGTGTTGTTTTCCATGGCCAATGGGATATAGGGATATGGATTAAGCATGGAAATAAAAATTTGGGTCTGTAAGGGTTTAGTCTAGGAGGTTAAGAATGAATAGGAATTAGTGAAAAAATGACTATGAGGGTCATGAAAGCAAGCAAGATGGACATATAGATTGGGTGTCATTAGCCACACTCATGTTACCAAATTTTGCATTCTATATGAATACATTTGCACCCCTCGCCTACCCCCCACTTTATTCTAGTGATGTAGCAAAGAGAAATACTAAGATAAAGGAAAAATAGAAAGTGTACCTAAACTTACCTCTAAAGGTGAATCTCATGAAGTTATATGATGTTGGATGTGTGTAGAGAGAGCATGGTGTGAAATGTGAATCTACATTGATAAATATAGAGTAGATTAGTCCTTACTAGATATGTTATATCTAAAATAAGATTGTAAAAAAATGGGTAAGAGAGAGAGAGAGGAAGATAAAGGAATAAATGCACCTCACCAAGTACATGAACCAATACAAGCTCTGTTGGGATACTAGATTATGCTAGGTGTGTGTTGTACCAAAATTAATATTGTGAATGAAGTTGAGTGATTAATTCCCTAGAAGTGGCTCAAGAATGCTAAGGTGGAACTTTTAGCTCCATCATTGCCTACTGAGTGATGATAATGAATCATGCATGTGTCAATGTTTCGACTATGTGTCCAATCCCTCTAAATAGGTGGCTCAAGAATACAAAGGCTAGCTAGTCCTTTCGCTCCATCATTACCCCATGAGTTGAAGCTATGAAGTAATACCAATATGGAACAGATGTCATATGAGATGGATCCTAAATCCCATCAGTGTACTATGATCTAATAATGTTAGTATGGATATCTAAACGTATGCTAGAATCTAGGCCACTCTTGGCCATTTTAAAAGTAGAGATTAGGTTTGTATGAAAGCCACTTAAAAACTAGTGCAATAGGCTTATGTGGAAGCCAACTTAGGAAATTGAGTATTTAGAAATTTAATATTTTACAAAAGCCAAACTTTGAAAAAGGATTCCAACCACCAACAGACTGAGTAAGGCATGCAACTATTGATAAATGCTTGGAAAATAAATTAAACTTAGAAAGAAAAAAAAAAGAATCAATGTGCCATGCACATTTCCCATAGTCACTGGTGTTTGGAACATGGATTCTAATATAGGAGTTATATCAATTGCCTAATCTAAAAATGTAAGTGAGAGTCATCATGTTGTGCATGATTCCCCCTATATCTAGATTCTCTAAGCAAAAACTATACTCGAACATGCTAAATATGGACTATACTACACTAAAAAACTTGTGACTGAACTCACTTTTCTATTTATTTTTTTAAAAATTGATTTTTCTATTTTTTTGGATAGAATCACTAAAAGTAAGACACCCTATTGTCTGACATTATAGTCTAACTTTGGCGCTATTGTCTAGGGCCAAATCCAATAACTGTTATCGATTATCTATTGTTTACCTAGTCTAATGTTTGGATTCTATTCTGAGTGTTCTAAAAACTAATTTTTCATTCATTTAGGAGCTTTGATGTCTATGACAAAACCCCTATTTTTTGCCTAATTTTTTGAGGGTAGGAATGAAGATGTTTTAATGATTGCCCTTAAAATAATGAGTCTTGTAAGTGTGTTATGTTGCATAGATATATGATATACTAATGATAATTGATAATATATTTTGAGATATAACAAGGTTTGTATTGAGAGATTGTTATATCAATAGGGGTATGCCTAGATAGATATAAAAATGTAATAACATGTGTAATATACTAAACTAGAATCAAAAAATTTAACTGTCAGTTGTTAGGAAAGAGGGATGGAACATGATGTCCATCATGGCATCAAAGAAAGCAATGAAATGCATGATATGGATCATGGAAATATAAAAAATAAAATTGATCAGGGAAAAATCATACAAAGTAAGAAGCAAGAAGCATACAAGAGTGTCCAAGGGGACAAACAATCAAGGGACATGGGTACATGTCACTCAAATTGGAAAACATGCATACAAGGCATGTTCAAATGCGACATACACATACAATTGAAACAAATAAGTTGGTGTGGAAGTCATAATCACATAGATTAGTATAGGAAATGACATTGGTAAATGTCCTAAGGCACACACATGAATAGAAGAGAAGGGCATTGATAAATATCTTAAGGCACATACATGATACGAATAGAAACAAGAAATGAAATCCAACAAGCTACGCTAATCAAGAAGAGAAAACATGTAATAAATGGAAAGATATAATCACATCTAACAAATCAAAAAAAGAGTGAAAGTATGCAAGACATGTTTAGTATAAGTCTATGTATATGTGAAGAGATACACAAATGCTAGATACTAGTAAAATGTTGATATAATAATCTATGTAATCTAGTAAGTAATGTACATCAACATGATAACTTAAAATGTGTAGTGTAGAAATGACATAACTTAGAATGTCCCCAATGGGTGTGTATATCAAATGTAGATGTAGGATGCCTCCTCAAATGGGTAGAGTGAAGCAATCAAGGATTTGGATGTCACTACACACACTCAAAGAAGATCAAGTGAAGCATGGTAATGTAGATAAATCAACAAACAATAACTTAGAATAATAAATGTAATTCTAGCATAGTAGTAGTAATATAAAACATGGATGATGCATATAATCAAAAGTATTTTATGTTTTGGAATTATTTGAATGTTTTGGTATTCTTTTTGTATTGTATTATTTTTGTATTTTTGAAAAAAACTATGTATATGGAAATTGAGAATAAATGATACTAACCGATGACTCTCAGATAAGACTCCTTGTTATCATATATCAAATAAAGGAATCATGTTTGATTATGAAGCATGATGGAATGGCTATGAATATGAATTTAGATATTTGGATTCATTGTAGGTATCTTGGTAATCACAGTAACCTAGGTTGTTTCACTCATCATTATCATCTTGATTTTTGAACCAATGGAATCCTAGTGTTGAATTTTGTTGTATCTTTGAATACTTTTCCTTATAAGTTTTAATAAATCCCAAACCTTGGTGATAAATATTATTAACTATTGGAATAGTAGTGATACCTTGAGCATGCTTTCCCAACCCTTGACCTTGATAATCAAATTATTGTAGATACTTTTTATCAAACCCATACTTCTTTGAAAGTTGAGCCTCATTTTGGAGAGGCATATTTGTATTTTTTCCATGCTTTATCTATGATTTTGGTACTATTTGTTGCTTTGATTTTGAATTTTTATCCTTTTTTTGTTTTGAGTTATGCTTTGGTAACCACTTTTGTATCATTTCTAAATTTAACCATTTGTGAATGTGTTCCTATGTCACTATGGATTTCTTGACTGATTTATCTTGTATAGAGTCCTCATTATAAATTATCTATTGTATATGTTGTTTCAATTCCAAACATGAATCTGTGTGATGGCCATGCATTCTATGATATGTATAATAGTATCAAGATCTTCTCACTAGAAGTAGAGCAAGTAGTTTGATCAGATTTAATTTAATCATTTCCCTAAGTACCTCACTTGAACTCTTATTTTATCTTTGAATGATTTTTGAATCATTAGTTATAGATTTACTTTGTTTTGATTTCTTGTTTGGATATGTAATATTTTTTGCAACCTGTTGACTAGGTGAAAGTGAATATGCATGATTGGGACTAGTATGCCTTTGAGGATTTTTTATTATAATTTGAGTTTCTAATATTATGATCTTGTTATGTAATAGTTCATTTTTCATTTTTGAATCATAAATTAGCTTGCTCGTACAGGAAACTTGATCCCTTAGATTCTCACAAGTGTAAACACTTGTTTCTTTTGATTGAACATGTAAGCACATATGTTTAATATGTTTTGAAGAAGATATAGGTTGAATATATGCATTAGGAACAATATTATATGCTTCCTCACCTTTTGGAGGGGTGATAATATGGACCTCATTAGAGAAAAAGAAGCTATCACCCTCTTGGGGGAGAGGAGGAAGAGGAAAATCTTTCTTGTGCATAAGATATGACATTAAAACTTGACAGGTGATAGCTAGCTTATGTAAAAACCATGTAGCTGAGGAGTTAGATACATCTAGGTAGAAACCATGTATAGAAATATGATTATAATTAACATTCCACATGATAGATAACAAATAAGGGATAGAGAGCATGTAATTATGCATTAATGCATAGAAAACTTTGACTTGAATCATGACATTTCTAATGTGTTTAGCATGATAAACTTGAAAAAAAATAATCACGAGAGATAGAAAGCAAAGGGTTGAGATAATGTATTTGCGAAATAATTCATAAATATCTTTGACATGAACTATGACATTTTTAATATGTTTAACATGATAAGCTTGAAAATTATTCCATGTGAGAGATGGAAAGTAAAGGATAGAGAGTATGAATTTTTGTATAAAATCACAAAAACTTTTGACATGCAACATAACATGTCTAATGTTTTTGTCATGATAAACTTGAAATTTTTTCCACATGAGGAATAGAAAACAAACAGGTCTAAGTAGATAAAATTAGTAAATAATGTAAAATAATTAGGCTACTGATTTGTGAAACTTGGCTGTAATTAGGGATTTTCTAAAGATAGTAGTGAGAGAGAGAAAATCAAACTTATCCTATTCTATATTGTTTTGATTGAGACATGGTCTAGAAATCTATGTGCAGGCTTGGGAGACTATCACAAACAAGAATCTAGAGTTCATTTCTTAATTGGATAGGAGCACTAAAAGTGGGACACCCTGAGTTCTAGTGTTATAATCCTATCTCAATGCTATTGTCCTAGTGATCTAAGATATTTGGGTTTTGTGCACTAGTTTTGTGTGACCCTGCATGTAAAATATTAAAGCTTGAAAGTCCATGGAGCTTATTGTGTACCTAATTTAGTCTTCAGTACCTTAGATCCTCTTTGTGCTTGAACTTGAATGTAAAATTTGGAGAAAGGAGAGGAGGGGTTAGTGTGTAAAGGATATGTTGAACATACTTCACACAACATGTGTGGGTATGTTTCCTACATAACAATACTTTGATGATGGATTAAGCTATATGTAGTTCTCCCATTAAAGTGTTCGATGCAATAGTGTGATGAAAATTCAAGTAAATGCAAAACTAGGTGTACTTGGAATGAGTAAGGACTAGTGTAAAGATTTCAATGAGATTTAAATACTACTGGATGGTTATATGTAAAGAATAGGGAAAAGTGCTTGAGTAGTCTTGCTTGTATTCTTGATTCTCTCCTGTAAATAAGTGTTAATCCTTCTAAATGGACTTTGAATGGCCTTTTATAGGGGATTTAATGATCATGGGTTAAATTAATTCATGTTAAGCTGACATGAATTAGGATAAGGATTCAAAATAATATAACCATTAGAATCTTAAATACACTTGAATAACATTGCTAGAAATAGGACACCCTTGGTTTCAACATTGTAATCCAATTTTAGGCACTGTTGTCCATGGTTGATGGGACTTGAGGGGTAAATTAAGCATGGAAAGAGAAATATGGTTCTGTAAAGGCTTAATCTGAGAGGCTATGAATGATTGAGAATCAGTGAAAACATTCCTAGGAGGGTCATGAGAGCAAGCAAGACGGACCTATGGATTGGGTATCATTAGCCACACTCAACTTACCAAATTTCACATTTTTTATGACTACACATACATACATACATACATACATACATATTAGAAATTATTAGAGTTTGCTATAAATTAGAATTTATAAATATATTATATAGCTATAACTATACTATAATTTTAATATAACTTATAAATGCATTATATATGTATTTAAAATGATATATTAAATTAAATCTCAAAATATTAATGACAAATAATAATATTGTGTATGCATTAAGAATAGTTTCCATTTTTTAGTGTGATGACTACAACTTCCCCTGCTTTTATAACAAGGCTTCAATGCTAGTAGGTGGATTGGGATTTTACGTTGATCTAAACTTGAAGATATGCCAGTGCAACTCAGGGATCAAATTCTTTAATGGTATCAGTGTTAGGAAAGAGTTATATGATGGCTGCCTTAAATTCATAGGCCTAGTTAAAGATCCTCTATAGGTAAAACATCATCTAGTCGATAAAGGATATTGATTAAGGTAAATGTAGGTGATTATGCTCTCCTTTGAAGGTGAAGTGTTTGAAGTCTTTTTCTAGCCAAATGGAAGCATCATGTTGGATGGTGGAGCCTGATCTTATAGAATTCTCAATTATTGATTAGGGGCTATGGGTGGATAATGCCCCCCACTAGGGTCTCCATGGGGTCCAGGGGTGGTGATGGATATCTTTAAAGAATTTTTTGTGAAAATGTATTGTAAAATATTGTAATTTCTTAGAAAATCTAAGCTATTCAATATTAGGTTGCAGATCTAATAGTATAAATTATGTTGGTGTATTTTTTCCTAATATGTAACCCTCATTTTATATGGGGACATTACAATCATGATGACACACTATGTGTGAGTGAAAAAGATATTATAGTGGATGTATTTCAGGTTTTTTACTTCATTTTTTAGATTGAATGAGATAAGAACTAGTTGTTTCTATTTGGATGTAGCTTGTATTGGGTGAACTATGTTAAATTTGTGAGTCTATTGTGTTATGTTTTCTACATTTTATTTACATCTTTATTTAATTAATATCACTATGTGTTTTATATTCCTAAAATGCTAATAGTTTTGGAGGTGGGAAGGTGAGAGTGGGTGATACTAAGAATCCATCCACCCTTGTTAAGCAAATTTTTGATGTAACTAGGGCCTCTTCTTGCAATTTGGCCTACCATTTTGAACAACTATGTAATTTAAGAGTGGCTAAAGATGTTCCAGTTGTGAAATTTGAGAAGGATCCTATAGAAGAGGTTTAGGAAGGTGATGAATGGTATGCAAAAATGGGTTTATTATGTTGTTTTGATAGGTTTTGGCCATCACTTTCTATTATACATCAATGGATTTCAGATTCTTGGCATCCAATTTTAGAAGACAAATTGAAATTTTTTCCCTTGTACTAGAGGCTTTTTCATTATGGTTTTGATAACTTTGGTGATTGTAATAAAATTATTCAAGATAAATCCTATAGTTTTGATCACCATATTATTTTTTTCAATCCCTAGTTTCCATATTTCAACTCTCTAATTGAAAGTATATATCTCTCTCTCAGACCCATATAGGTACAAATGCCATATCTTCTTCTCTAAATATGGTTAGAGTCTACGTGGTCAGCTATTGGAGGAGTTTTAGGCAATCTTCTAGAAATTGTTGACTCTTCTTTAAATTTCTCACAAACTACTTTTACTAGGGTTCTTGTTTGTATGGATATTTCCCAGGATCTTCCAGAAATGATAGAGCTGAAAGTTAAAGGAAGATGTTGGTCATAAATCATTGATTATGAGGGGCTTCTCTTTATATATTTTAAATGTTTTAATATTGGTCATCTTTCTAATTTTTGTCAAAAAACTAAGCGTAAATTGGAGTCTTCATGGTGGAAGGAGGAAAATGAAGAGCTACTTATAGTTTCTCTAATTTGTGAATTTAGTTTAAAGTCTTCAAGAGTTGTTTCAGATATTCTTGATAAGAAAGATGCAAAAGTGGGTTCAGTTATTATGATGGTCAACTCTCAGGTTTCTGAGGTGATTGAGTCAAATGACAACAAGTATGTGGATATTGTTAGTAAGAATAAAGTTTGTAAAGGTTCTTCAATGGAAATCTGTAAATTTCTAAATTTAGATTTAGGTAATTTGGGTAATGAATAAGAATGGATGATTGTAGGAAGAAAGAAAAAAGGATATCTCATCCCAAATTCTCCTACTAGAATACTTTGTTCCCATAGTAGAGATAATAAGGGTGAGATGTAGTTATTTTAGACTTTTGTAGGGATTAATTATGTTTGTAATGAGAAAGGGAACTATTTTAATAATTTCAATTGGCTAGTTTTAGTTAAAGTATTTTGGTCAAATGCCTTATCAGTTATACCTCCTAACCAGGTCATATTGATTTTTAAGTTATTATCTTTTTTGGGAAGGGGCCTCATAAATGTTGATATCGATAATAATAATAATAATAATAATAATAATAATAATAATAATAATATACGTCTGTTTTAAATTATATATTATATTAAACTTTATAATATAGTTATTAGATAATAGTATAATATTACATATTATTTAAAATCATATATTATATGAAATCTAAAAACATTAATGAAAATAATAATAAGGCAAACCTACATTATTGAACAAGTTCAAATGAGAAATTTAATAAATACTTAAATTTAATTTCAAGAACATGGGAAATTTTATTTTCAAGCACCAATTCAGGTTTCAAGTGTAGTCAATAGATAAAAGCAAGCCTAACAATTAAAAACTTCATTTGACCTAACATAACATTACACATGACCTAGGATTAAATGGCTCCATAATCCAAACCACTTTTACTAATTTCACACATTTACCCTTTATCATTTTAATAATATGAGTTACAAATTAACATTAATAACATTGGATAGGTGGCCACATAAACATGTTGAAGGAATTGCTTATACTAAACTGTTAGATGAAGCATAATATTGTATCTCACTTTTTGCTACAAAGGGGACAACAAAAAATGAAAATGTGAACATTTCTCAATTTGTATAGTCAATAGTGACTTAACTATATAAAATGTGAAAATGGTATAAACTAATGAAATGTTGCATTTTAAGTGCAGATTACATTTATTATTTTTTGAAAAAAAAAATTAATACCTAAATACACAGTGTGTATGTTTCATGTACAAAACATTTTATTGAGTACTGGATTTCTCATCCTCATAGTTTTAAAAAAATATAATATTTTCTCAATATTTATTGTAAAGAGGTCTTAGAATCATGGATGTAGTGCAAGACTATTATTTTTTTTATAATTTTTTGATAAGAGAATATTTTTATTAATATTTTAATCATCAAGGCAGGGAATATCAATGCTTATGACTTCTCTCGGCTATATTTTATTATATAAATGTCAAAATAGACTAATTTTTTCATCATTAGAACTAGGTCATTAAATTCATGTGCAATGATATTTTTCAAAAAAAACTGGCCATAGTCTCCTATTTTTCCCAATGCCTCAAACGTATGTTACTTCATTTTATGAATAAGTATATTTTACTAAATAAATAAAAGTAAATATTAAATATTATTAAAATTTAGGAAAAAAACCATATTATTAGAAAGCTCATAAAAAGACATATTTATATGTAGAGCCATATATTTTAATTTTATTTTTTCATCCTAATGCATGGCATTCAAAGTGGCAATGTTAGGCCAATAATAGATTTCCACTTGAATGGGTGAGGATTTGATGCCACATGGGGTTGGAATGAAGGGGGTTACAATAAAGGGGATTCGAACGAACCCTATCTGTTCTAACCCTATCAAAATAAATCATTTCACTGGCCACTTTATTTAAATTAATTAAATGCATAAAGTAAACATTTGAAACCCTTTGTTTGAACCCCCTTCATTTGAACCCCCTTCGTTCTAACCCCCTTTGTTCTAATCCCATTGAAAAATTCAACATGGGGGTTAGAACTAAGCAGGTTGGTTCAAAGCCCATTTTGTTTTTTTGGATTTGGATGGATTTTTCTAGCAAGTGGGACTCGATTATGTGCAAAGTGTATGACATCAACATCAATTTGTTTAGTTTTTCAAAACCCTAAGGAAACACCCATGAATTAAAACACAAATGTTAACAAAAATTAATGCCTTATTTTTATATTATGTGACTTATAGACTTTTTGTATTATATCCACCAAATGCAGTGGTACACTCTACAAGATTGTCCTTTTGTGCAACAATAGACTCCTAAATACATCAAAACTAAAGATTCATAGTAATTCTACCATCACTTTGAATATACAACTTCCATGTTAAAAACCATTGCTCAGGTAGGGAAAAAATCACCCTAAAATGATCGACAATGATGAAAATAACTCTTAAGTAAACCAACACTTAGATAACTACCCCTACATATTCCAGATCTTTTATCACTATACAATAAATACCCACTTTGCATAGTATTGTTGATAGATTCTTGATTTTTTCCTCACTGGATGATGAAGAGGTTTTATTTTTTCTAATCCTTGTGTATCATACTCACTCTTGGGAGGGTTTGGTTCCACTACATGTTAGTGGCTAAGGAGATGTAAGATATTTCCCACTCTTCTTGAGGTACCATGTTACTTTCCTTAGTTTCTTTTCTTTACTGCCAACTTAATGGTACTCTTATGGCCTTCTTCTCATCTCTTTGACTTTCTATTCCACCAATACATGTTCTGTCAACACCCTTTGCAACTCCAAGGAAAATTATTTTATAAATGGTTGTAATTGTCCTTCCTCAACCAACATGGAAGCCTCATATAGGTAAGCTCTCAAAATTTATTTCTAAGCACATTCAAATAATTGGTGTGCGAGAGTGGGACAGAGAGGGGGTTGCATGGGGGAGGGGCATGAGAAGGATCAAGCTTGAAATCATTCCCTCCAACCTGCTCTAAGATGGTGAATGATCCATACCTTAGAGGTTTTCAGCTTCATTGTTTTCCCTTGACACCTCTCTTTCCTAAAATACAACCATACATTATCCTTTACTATGAACATGAGATCCTTTCAGTGTTGATCATATTTTACATTGTACATGAGAGTAAGGTAATTATCTAAGAGTATTTATCTTAGATAATCACCATGCAAAAAATATGCCTTTGTATGTGAGAACCAACCCTTAAAAATGAGTTTTCTTCAATCTCATTACACATGCATTTCCACTGAAAATTTGTTTTCTTTTTTATTGCACTATGTATTACATAGCTTTTCTTTCCATTCTAATTATCTTATACTTAATCTTGTAATCAATATCAAGACAACCATTCCACCTTTGGGATGTAATTTCTAGTTAACCTTTATTACTCAATCATTTAGGTGTAGTCATCTATAACAGAGAAACCCTAACAGTATGTTTATTTAATTGAAGAAAAGATATTAAAGCTTAGATTTTACATATTACTTTCATTCCAAAGTAAGTGTCATATTTTAATTGGGTTGAAACAGAAAATTTTAGATTTATTCTTTTATTTTATAATCTTACATATTTTTTGAATATTACATTTAATCCCACAAAAAAATATTCGAAAAAAATTAAAACAACCAATAAATTTACATAAATATAACAATTTTATCAAAAATTAACCAATAAAATTATGCAATATATAATAAAAACTACTTCAAAATTTTCCATTGTTATACATGATAACTACTTTTAACTACCAAATTGAAAATTCTTTCTCCCTACATTAAGCGATTCAAAATGACCGTACTCATATAGATCAGCGGTGGCAAAAGAAATCCATTCCGCGACTGTTTAACATGCAAGACTGCTTTCCCTATTCAGTTCGTAGCCGCTTTCACGTTGCGGCCCGTCGGTATTTGTGTAACCAAAAGTGATTCCAATGTTTACCTTTTATCATTATTATTATTGTCCGAATTATTCCTCAATTCAAACGGAGTCCGGATGTGCTGGTCCTACAATAAAGAGGATAGTCTTGAATGAATTTTATTAGTCAGGATTACTACAGTTGTTCTAAACACAAAATATCTATCAGAAGCGGACATGTGTGATAGATCGCACGGTCTTATCATTTTATAAATATCTGCGTAACAAATATTCATAATATAAATAATCTCAATTCAAATTTGAGGCCACGCGTTTGCTCCCCCAATAAATTTATCGGCACCCATAAAAATTTTCAATGAAGAAAGACTGGCTGACGGGACAAAAGAAAAGGTAAATTCCTCCATCCATTGATATCGGGCGGCCGGTATTAAGGAGGACAAATGACCGTATTCAAATTGATCGGATGTAAAGAGAAATGCTTTGACAAAAGAAATCCATTCCCCGACTGTTTAACATGTAACCCTGCTTTCACGTGGTGGCAGTCCGCCATTATCAAAAGTGATTCACATTCTTTGTAGTGTTCTTTTTTATGACGGGAATCGAGGTTTAGTCGGGACATGAAAATTATTCAACATTAATTGATATTATATAGGACGAGTCTCTATAACCACCTAACTGGTTATAGAAATAAAGGGTAGTAAGTTCCATTGAGACCTGTGACCTGTGCATTCTTTGTATTGTTAATCGCCCGAATAATTCCTCAACCGATTATAAAAATGACAGGCTGACTGAGATCACTCATACCATTCTGTCCTATCAAACGTAGGAGCCCTGTTTCATATTCTCCCTCACAGCAAGTACGAGGATTCCTGCAATTGCCATTAATGGATATACCGTTTTTTATATAATTGCTCTGAGTTGTTTGATGAAAATATAGCAGACCCATCGAGACAATGGAAGGCATTGCACAAATGATGAGGTCTATTGTATGCACGAAGAGGCAACGCGTAGGTATGTATATTTTCTGCATTCATTACCAAAGTTTTCAATACTGATTTGTATTTTCTTGTGTTTGTTTTCTGTCAGCGGCCGCAGATGTTGTCATGGATCATCGTCATGGGCTTCGGTGGATATTAACAAGATCGTTTTGAACCCCCGAGTCTAGCGATTGTGTGGATAAAGAGAAAGAGAAAGAGAGCCATGGTGGAGGTCGATCAGCATATTGGGTTACACACCCAAAATCTGGTAATTATTATCCAGTGGGGCAGCGTAAATGGATTGATGACGTTCTGGTGGATGCTGCGGCTCCCTCTCAAAACACGTATTGGCTTCGATCTTCTTAGGCCCACGTGGAATAATCAATATAATACAGTAGATTAGAGACGACTTTTTTAACTATTTGAATGCAGTCGTATCACTATTATTAATCGAATATATAGTGGTTACAATATCGAATATATAGATGGTTATAATAATAAGACAGCCTATTTGTAAAAAACAAATACTTTATGCATGATGAAATAAACTAGCTTAAGCCCCCCCACCCTTTTTTTAAAAAAATCAGCAAAATATGGTAATATGATTGTATATATTTTTTAAATTAAATATAAAAATATTGTAAGTAACCATGTTTTGTGATAATATTTGTGGTGGGGGCGGGGGGCCTAGACCGGTTGGTTCAGTACTTCCGTTGCGGCTCTGCTGGTC
Organism: Torreya grandis; assembly: GCA_037957365.1. Taxonomy (NCBI): domain Eukaryota; kingdom Viridiplantae; phylum Streptophyta; class Pinopsida; order Cupressales; family Taxaceae; genus Torreya; species Torreya grandis. The sequence continues at coordinate 1,100,556 of JARHVA010004449.1, read as the reverse complement.
ACGGGTTCTAGTCTCCTCCCCCCGCCCCATGGTACCGGAGGGCATGTCATGCCAGCGTCGCCGGTCACGTTAAAAAGTTTACTAGGCATACTACAGGTTATAGGGGGACCACGCTGTTCTGATTGGGGGCATTACAATACTGATTCCTGCAGTCTTTATATATATATATATATATATATATATATATATATATATATATATATATATATATATATATATATATATAAATAATTTGTGGTGGAGGGGTGTGGGAATCACTCTTTAGTCAAACTTTAGATTTATTATGAATATCTTTAAAAACACTTAATGTTTTAATGGTTTAGATATGTTTTTTATTTTTTTATTTTTTATTTTTAAAAAAAATCATTGTATATGATTTTAATAATCAACTTTTTAAATCATAATTTGTGATTTATTAATTAAAAATAATATATGCAAGAATAATAAATTAAAATTTCTTCTATCTTTAATAATATATAATGGTATTTAATAAGATAAATTGGGCTTGTTCTTCAAGGTCTTTTTTATACTGCTTATCAGTGATAATCTCTGTGAGTGACATCTTATTTAAGCATTGTCTTTGAGTCTTTTTGGCACCTTGAGTGACCTTGTTCTTCTTACTATTAACTGCAAACTCATCAAACTCTTCAAGGAGCTTTACATAGTCCACCCAGTCTTGGTAATTGTCCTCGATGGAAAATTCTTTCTCTGCCTTCTCAAGCATTTGAATTTCAACTTGGCAAAGCTCTTCTTGGGATAGCTCTATTTGTTGCTATCAATCATCTGAGAGTGGCTCAAAATTAGGCCGAGGTATTGAGTCACATCCAAGAACAACAACTTCTACCTCAGTTTCAAGAGATTCCTCTAGGACTACAACCTTTTGAGGAATGAATTGGAATTGCTCTCCTTCATCCTTGATAGTACACTCTACCTCATGCACAACTGCAAAAAAATATTCAATATATTTCTCTTCATTCAATAAGGTTGAATTGTTCTTATGTTCATCAAGGGGAGTCCCTATGGTGATTTCTTCCTCATAATCACCCCTGACATCTTCTTGATCAACTATGGCTTGATTTAATTCCTCCTCACTTCTCTCAAAATGGGATCCTTTTTAATAAAGGGTGGGGTGTAAGGTTCATGGATAGGCTCATGGATAGGTCTAGGAATGGAGGGAACTTTCTTGTAGCTTGAAACATTGAGAATGGTTGACTCTTGAAAAAACTCTTGTATGGAAATCAAGTTGAGTTGGGCAATGGAAGGAGCACCTTTTTCCACAAGAACTTCATTTTCCCTCATGGTGTTTTTGAGACTCTTCAACATCTGCAAACTGCCCTTCAAAATTCATAATTGAAGTCTCCCTCTTATTTTGAAAACATCTTTGGATAGAACTCCAAGATGGAAAAGCTAAAGGTTCTTCCTCAACCTTTTAATTTTGGCTCTCCTCCTCCTTCCTGGTATTCAACTGCTTGTCTTCAACAATCACCATTTCCTCCTTTTGCATATCTCTTTGGATGGATCTCCATGAGGGAAAGGACTTAGATTCTTGAGGTGAGAGGGTTGGGGATTAAGTGACTTTGGATTTGCCTGACAACATGACTTGACTACATGATGGAAACTTGGGCTCATGGTTTTCATGTATGGTGTGCATTGTGGCTTGAGGAAGGAAAGGAGGTATGTGCAGTTGAGGTGATTTTGCCTTTATATATATCAATGTCTAATATAAATGTTTATCTATAGCTTCAATTTCCTAGCAAGGGAGGCTTCAAAATCAGACCTTGATTGCTCATGATGGCTGGCTCTTTCAACACAAACTTGTCTTTCCTCGTATACTCTTTCTTGGATAGATTTCCATGAGGGGAAGGTTGAGAAGATTTTGGGGGAACTATGATGAACTTGAAACTTATTTGGTGAGGGATTATGAGTGGTGATGAAAATCTCAACATGAGGTTGACATGGGATGAATGAGGGAAGACAAGATGAGTGATGGGGTGTATGATATTCTTCATGGGCTATCAACTTTTCCTCAATCTTGGAGATGAGTCCATATATGTCAAGCATGTCACCATTATGTCTAGGATAAACCTCTCCTAATGAAAGACATCCACTCCTCCTTTTCCCATTGCATTGAAGTCCTAACCCCTCTAATGACATGATTTAGAATTTCCTACCCATACCCTTTCAGTGTATCAATGTTTATCATGTTCTTCTCCTAGTCTAATAGATATTTTAAAAGACTACATATATAATGGCTTAGGGTATGAGTAGGCTATTCAATAATGTCATGTAGCTACCATGATTGATTAGGAGGGTAACCAAGCTACAAAGGGGGTAGATGAGACTCGTATAAGGATTGATGATCTTGGTAATAAGGGGGCTCATCATAGCTTTGATAGAACTCTTGGTAATGCTGATTGGACTCATATGGATCATGAGGATCATATTGAAACTTCTAATAAAGAGGTGAATGATAGGGGTATTCACCATAGCTATTCATATCAATCTCATATGTCAAACTAGATGTAAAAATGATCAAAATATTTAATGTGATAAACCTAGGTTACTTATAACCATAAGCTTTGATTCGGAGTCACTATTGGTGTTATCTTACTTGCTTCCAAAATTTGAATAGAAGAAAGACACACCAACAATATTTCCACATTTTTGGATCTTGGTCTTATCAGGCATGCTAAAATTGTTGTAGATATAGATTACAACCTAGCTAAGTAAAAATATTGTTTAGGTCCTCTACTCAGATCTAGTATAAACATGGGAATGACCCTAGGTTGTGGGTTGCCTAAACTTGGGTCAGACCTCTAGGATTTTTAATGAGGCTAGCTCCTCTAATGTATCACATAGCTCATTTCTACTAAAACCAACTAATTACTAGGGTGAAAAGGGAGATAAAGATAATTGAAAAGAAAATCTATGCTAATATTAGTGATACACCTAGAAGGATTGTTCATCCACTCTATTTGAACTTCTAAAAACTCTAATGAGACAAGTAAAAGATTGAATATAAAACTTCAAATGTCTATTATGGATCAATATTTCATGCATAAGTTTACCAAGTGATCAAAACCTAAGGAAAATGATGTAAAATACTAATTCAAGGCACTGACCAGTCAATGTATCCACTTGCTAGCTTCCATCAAATGATATAAAACACTAAACATGAATTGCATAACAAGATAAAATATTATCTAGGTAATATTAGAACTTGACAAGGGAGATATTTCTACCACATATACAAATCAAATTAATATTAACACACTATACCATAATAATGAAATATGAAACAATCATCTATTTATCTCAATAGGTTATCAAGATCAATCTTGGTAGAGTCTAGTCATGCCCAAGAGAGGGATCAATTTCAAGGCTTACAAGCCTATATTTATAGTAGAATGGAATGAGAGAGATGGGGAACATGTGTGTTAAAATCAATAAATGGGGTCCAATTACTTTGGAGGAGTGCCAACCACCTTTCTTGAATTCTCCACCATATTTTAATCAAATCAATAAGTAATCCATCATAAACAAATCAAATTTTATTTATCCCAATAGCCCCATATCTCTTTCATTGGCCAAGAAATATGTTATATCACAAGAATTTTTTTAGGATGATGAATCATGTTCCTTTTAAAAAATAAATAATCTTTTAGGTTCTGAGAATGCATTGAATGCTCCAACTACAGTTTTAAACCACCAGATCTCCATCTTGGGACCCTACACCATCCTCTTCATGGCTTGCTTATAAGGACAAGATCTTTATGTCCATCATCTTGATCAAACCATGATTGTGTCTACTTTAGGTAGTTGAATATTTATTCTAGATTTTGGATGATATGATTATCATATTTATGCCTTGGTGTGCTCTTTATTACAATGACTGAACATGTATCTACTATAGATTAAAATCAATCTCATATATTGGTTTTCATATAGTCATCATATTTACTTAGGTGCATTTACGTTGCTTGGAAAATCTAGTAGCCCACCTTCAATATTTAATATCCTAAAAGACCTATTTACCTTTATAGGGTTTTAATGGCATCATTTAATCTTGAAAAATCCACTTTGGTTTAACTTAGATCATGTTTCAACCTCCAGTCAAAGTTTCATAAATTTGACCTTTGATATCGACCATTGATCTTGATCTAGGATTTGAAATTATAACACCTTCGACCTTCATTATTGTCCATTGATCTTGATCTAGGCTTCCCATATTATACAAACTATCAGCTCCTCATTTGATCTACAAGATCCTACTAATTCTTTGACCTATTAGGCATCATAGATCTGCTTTTATATAGATGAATGCATATTGATGATCTTTTTCTAGCCTAGTGTGGTTGAGACACTTGTCACCTTCTCATTATCCTTTGAGATCCATTGACTTGTTGACTCATTATTCACCATTAGATCTATGTCATTTCATTGCATGCTCATTGTTGATCTACCTGGACCCACTAACCTTGTTAGTCATCATGCATCATTAGATCTCTGTCTAAACACTTGAGATCTTACCACTTATCAACTTCTAACTTACACTAACCTTTTAACTTGATGCTAACCATTGATCTTTAATAAATGATTAAATGCACTTTGTTAGATTTTGGGACCCACAAACATTATTAGGTTGCTCACTCGTTGTTGGATCTCTATTTTATTTCTCAATATTTGCACACTTGTCAACTTTGCATTTAACCTTGGAATATTTCTATTTAAATGGCTATTTCATGAAGCTTAAACTAGACATTTGCATGCATGTTTCACTCGATAAGTCTAACTTTTAAGCTTTATATCTTGAGATAGCAAACGCATGAAGACATGAAATTTGCAGAGCATGATCTAGGTATGAAGAGATTCATGTTCATGTGGTCTTTTGTCCTTGATCAATTCCCTTGGTGTATTTATCAAAGGTGTAACTACACCAACTTATTTGTTTTTGCATGATGTATTGATGATGGTCTGGATCTTCTATGCTTGTGCAATAACTTTCAAGGATCAAAATAAGTTTTTGAGACCTTCTGTAATCCATTTATAGCTGCCCTAAATGCATGAAATACCATGAGAACCTATTGGTCTTTTTCACCTTGCAACTCTATACTAATTTCAAGACTTGCCTCTAAAAGATCAACAAATTGCACTTTAATATTGCTTAAAGTGTTTCAAAAGCTTTGTAAGAAATATGAAATCTTTGGACCACTCATTCCAACCAAAAATCTTTCTCAGCACATCTATCTAGGCAGAAGCTTTGTATGTAGACCAAAATTGGCCAACAGGTGGCACTTATCCTTCCTCAACCAAGATGGATGCCTCCTATAGGTAAGTTCATAAAAATTATTTCTAAGCACATTCAAATGATTGGGGGGAGGAGGTCCGCATAGAGGGATAGGGGGCAAGGGGGGTTGCATGGTGCATGAAGAGGATTAAGCCTAAAATCATTCCCTCGAACCTGCTCTGAGATGGTGAATGACCCATACCTTAGAGGTTTTGAGATTCACTATTTTCCCTTGAAACCTCTCTTTGCTAAAATACAACCATATATTATCCTTTATTATGAGCATGAGATCCTTTATGTGGTGATCATATTTTACATTCTACATGAGAGTAAGGTGATTGTCTAAGGGTAATTATCTTGGATAATCACCATGCAAAAAATATGACTTCGTATGTAATCTCACATACCAACCCTTAAAAATGAGTTTTCTTCAATCTCATTACACATGCATTTTCACTGAAAATTTATTTTTGATTTTATTGCACTATGTATTACATAACATTGGTTTCCATTCTAATTACCTTATACTTATTCTTGTAGTCACTATCAAGACGGACAATTGCCCCATTGGGGTGTAATTTCTACTTAGTCTTTATTACTCAACCATTTAGGCATAGTCATCCATGATAGAAAAGCCTTAATAATATGGTTATTTGATCAAAGAAAACATATTGAGGCTTAGTTTTTACATTTTACTTTCATTCCCAAATAAGCATCATTGTTATTTAATTAAGTTGAAAGAGAAAATTTTAGTTTTATATTTTTATTCTTTTGTTTTATAACCTTACATCTTTTTAAAATATTGCATCTAATCCATCAAAAATATATTTAAAAAATAGTAAAACAACCAATAAATTTATATATAACAATTTTACCAAAAATTAACCAATAAAATTATGCAATACATAATGACAACTGCTTCAAAGTTTTCCATTGTTATACATGATAACTACTTTTAACTACCAAATTGAAAATTCTTTCCCCATATTATTATTAGTTTTCCATAGTTGATATTATTATAACCTCCAATCTAATTTTCTTTATGCTACCACTAGGTGTCAAAGGACATGCATGACTCATTTTGATCCTCCTCCCCTTAGACTTTAAGTTTGTCTTGGTTACCATCTAACCCCCATTATTTTTGCAAGGGTTATATTAGATTCCAAGGCCCATGTTGTTACTACCCAAAGAGGTAAGACACTCCAAGTGAAATAAAATATAAATAATCAACAAGTTCCTCCTCAACCCTCTCCAAATACCATAATGTAAACTAATCCACCAAAAAAAGTGTGACATCATTGATCAACTAAATAATACCCATGATAATATTTCTATGCTCAAATTACTAAAGAGATCAACTATTTTAAAGGACACTTTATACAAGGCATTGCATGAAGCAACTCTTCCGAGTGATACATAACCTACATCTTTGCTTCCATAGTAAATATATTTAAGGATACGTAAAAATCCATTACCTTTGATAACGAATAATTACCTATGAAACATACAATATACAGAAAAATATATCATTATTTATTCAAGGCCAAGTTGAGAGAAAAGTAGTCAAACGTGTGTTGATTGATAGTGGTGCATGAATGAATATTTGTATCACCACTCCTTTACAAAACATAGGTATCAATATGGATACAAAATTTTCGGCTGAAAGAGTGGTTGAAAGATGTCATAGAGGAGCACAAGCTTGAGTAGAGGCATGGGAAAAAATACAGAGTTGTAATTTTTTATTTTATTTTTCGAATAGGGCACTTACGTCGCTAATCATACGTGGAATTCAAAATTTGTTTCGATAAATAATGCATACTCACCCCTCATGCCACTCACGTTCCAATATGTTGCTTTTGTTCTGCTTGAATTCGCACCTGTAGCTCTTCATGTAGCCTACAATTGATCAAAAGTGCTATCAAATAAGACGATGTTCATTTTATTACCACGAGAATCTGTTATCTCCAAGTTTATTGCTTGAAATTATTCTTACCGTGTAAATTTTACCTGTCTAAGCAATCACATTCCTGTTCAATTTGTGGCATTCCCAAATACATGCAACAGTCTTCCAAATATGCATGCATGATTTGATCCTATCTTATTTTGCGTGCAGTCTGGATCTGTGTGTCTTACTTTGCGTGCAAGACACACATCATTCCTCTTCCTCTCTAATGTTAAAGATCCGTTCATCAGGAATATTAACAGTTCACGAACTACCTTTGAATCGTTGTGCAAAACCTTACTCGTGTGCATCTTCTCTCATCAAACGGTCGACGCACGTATTCACCATCGTGAATCAAATATGTGCTTCTTTGTATTCGTATGAAGTCAAGAATTTGTGGTTAACTTATATGGTCATTGTTAGCGCCGCCCCCGCGGCCCCCCTGCCGCCTCCTTCCCCCGCGCCTAAAAAAAAAATTATGTTACATCATTTTTAAAAGTTAAAATTAACATTATTCCTCTGTGTACATGCTGTAACATGGGGGAGGCAGGGGAGGCAAAGGGGCATATGTCCACCAAAAATACATGCTGTTGAACTTCTGCGCAAAAATATATTTTCCAAATCGACTAACCTCTGAAGGTGATTTCTTATGATACAGGTTGTATCATCTGTGTTGTTTGTATTCAAATGGTAGTGACTATGAACAAAGGCTAAAAACATGATAGTGAGGAACCAAGTCCTCAATTTTAATAATTTGATTTTTTTTATTTAAATAACTTTTTATTAAAAAATTTATAGGAGTATCAATTGTCTACTATGCATTCCCCGTATTGTCTTTCATAATTGATAACTTAATGGGAATCTTAGCATTCGCTGAAAGTGGAGGTATAAACAATTGTGTTAACGTATGTACGTTATCATTAGAGTTGTAAGTAATTTTTCGGTGAGAATTCTAACACTCAATAAAAGTGAAAGCATGAAAAATTATGTTGACATATGTAGGTGATCTCAAGCAACAATTGTCATGAGTAGCATGGTGTTTATGTGTATATATTGACATATATATGTATGTTTTGAGTTCATATGGTGTGGTTCCTCTAATTATGTCCACAGTAGGGGGTAGAAAGAATGTTGGAATATTTAGTACTTCGTAAACTTATACTTGATATTAGTATGTGTTTTAACTTTTTAGGGTTTAGCAATGTGTAAATCGTAAATTTGATTAAAGGGATGAGTAATCAAAATCAGTGATATAAATGTAATAAATAACCATTGATTTGTTATAGAATTTGACTTGCTTTAACTTTTTCAAAATAGTAATTTAAATATGTATAAATAAAGACTTATCTGAAAAACACCTGACGTGGAAGATATGAGTGCTAAAAACTAGGATACGATTAGGTTTAAATGTTGTCAACATGATCCCTATATCAGATCTCCTTATGAACACTAGCACCATACTTGAACAATAATGCCATGTGGATCTAATGTCTTGAAAATGATGCTAGTAATCTTTGTGCAGGACTATTCCTAAATTTTGGGTGCACTTGAACCTATGTTTATGAGTTCTATTCATATGCACATGAATTTGAAACTCTGTATTGTGCCTAAAATAGTTGATTTATGATGCAAACCCTAGTCCTCCTTACAAGTATGACATGACATAAAAATGTGGGTTTGTTAGTATAATAAGTTGGGCATCCTCAACACACTGATGTGAAGAGAGTTGTGTACATACTAATACTCTGAGGAGGATGTCGTTCTCCCACATAAGTGATGGTGTAAGTTCAAGTGATTGCTAAAATCATAGTGGTCTTGAATGCCTTGAGTGTGCTTGAGATTGAAAATATAGAAAATTTCGGCTTAGGGAAGCTGTAGATGGTAGTATGAAGAAGTAGGATAAAATAGGGATTAATAACCTTGATTGTGCTCATCTTTTTTCTTGTTTGAATAGATCTTTTACATTTATTTTCCATCTAATGGATATCGGTCTAAAAGTCATGTTTTTATAATGTTTCATATCTTATACGGTTAATAAAATGTGCTTAGGCCGACCTTAAGAGGGTTTAACATTTGAAAATATATATGTTCAAGAGAGTTAGTTAAGGGACACTAGCACCATGTTAGGGACACTAGCTCCATGTGGATCTAGTGTCCTTAACATGGCATTAATGTCCTTCTAACAAGCTATGGGGCACGAAGGGCTAGGACTAGAAATGAAGGTCTGCAACTATAGTTTAGTTAACTAGGGATGAATGTGGTATGCACAAATGCTATAAAATTATCATAAAAGGCTCTACGATAGTTCTAGGGATAAGCTAGGAATAAGTTGTCTCAAGTAGCACTTTTAGCACTCAAATACCATTTTTATGTTATTATATTTTTTACCCTTTATTTTATAAATTCAACAAAGTGAAATGACTGGTATAAAGTAAAAATAAGTATATTTGGACTTACCTAAGAAATGAAACCTGTGTAGCTAAGTCTAAGTATGTGAATCTGGGTATGCATATGTGAAGCTTGATCCAAAGCATGACTTGCAATAAAATGTGTATAAGTCAGTCCTTACTTGAAAGATATTATAATAAAAAAGACTATTGAATAAATAAGTAACTGAGTAAAGCTAAGTAAAGAGATAGGAAAGATAAAACAAATGAAAACACCTCATTGGGTATGTGAACTAATGCATGAACATGGTGGAAATATGTGTATGCATATACATAATTATCAAATCATTAAATAGCTTTGATTGAGTTGATAACTTGCTCAATCTACATGTGTGGATGACTCAAGAACTCAATCTGATTTTGACTCTAACACTGCCCACCCCTGCTTGGTGGATCACAACCTATGAAGTGCTTAGATTAGACTATAAGTGCATCTAACCCTCTTATATGGGTTGCTCAAGAAATCAAGTAGGCTATGACTCCATAATTACCCACATAGATGCATCTAAAATTGAACTGTGCAAAGTGCTATAAATATTTAACTAGGTATATCTAACTCTCTCTCTCTCTCTATATATATATATATATATATATATCGATTCAGTGGCCACTTGGGTATATTACGTGACTCTGGGCCACTCGAGAATGACAACCACTATAGATGGAATAATGCGTGAAAATAGTGACAAATTAGAATATGATGTCAAGTATATATAGTGTAATGAATGACATGGAGTTTTCTATTCCATCTGATCAACTTGTGTGTAACTGAGTGTATGGAATATATGTGTCATGCACACACCTTCAATCTGATATGTGTATATATTGATTTTGGACTAAGTTATAATGAGTATATTTGATTATCTAAACTGAATATGAGAATGATCATGTCGTGCATGATACCCCCAATTAATAAATTGATATGAATCTAAGCTAAACTAGTGTGAATGTAAACAAAATATGAGCAAACTTGTGCAAACTTGTACTATACATGGTGTACTATTCTAGGTAATTATAACTACCCTAAAATTGAGGCTAATGAATAGTAGTTTTATGTCTTGTATAGTAGTATCATATGGTTCTCATTTTCCAATATGGGCACTAATCTCTATTTAGTCTAAAATTTGAGTTACTAAACTACTTTTTGTGTCCTTATTTTTTTCTATGTCTTACTTGTGTCTTATTTCCTAAAATTGAATCTATGTTTTGAATATGATCTATGAATGCAATGTTGGAGTTTGATCTCTATGACAAACCCCTATGAATTTCCCCTATTTTGAGAATAGTTGTTGATCTGTATAAAAACTGTCCTCAAAATAAAATAGATTTGTAAAATGTGTTAGCCAAATCATATATGATAATGATGTGCTAATCCAATACAATGTGCAAGCATAACATCAGAATGTATATATATATATATATATATATATATATATATATATATATATATATATATATATATATATATATATATATATATCATTTCACAAGGGTTTCAAGATATATTTAATCAATGTGTATAACAATAAATCTAAGTAGCTATCTAATGTAATGGGGCATGATGTCCATGACGATACCCAAGTTAGAAGGGTAGATGTATGAGGTCCCTCATGGCATTGAAAATCGATATGTGTAACAAGCAAATACAAGTGTCATGGCCATGATGCGTATAATAAAGCATACATAAAAAACACATGAGGCATGTAAAATAGGGTAAGGGGCCAAAATATAAAAGACATGAGCACATGTCACTAAATCTAAGAATGAAGACATACAAGCAAGTATTCAAATGTCCACATACACAAACAACAAGTAGGTTCTCTTAGATCCACATATAATTACATGTTCAAATGTTTGCATACATAATCAAGATAGCACATTCAAGGGACATGATCACATTTCCAAGTCATACATGAATAGAAGTGGCATAGAGCCAAAGAGTAATGTCATATTCAAATGCACTAGAATAGAATAAGCATAGAAAATACAATAAAATTTAAACTATGAAAGATATAAATAAAAGTATATATGAGTGTAATACAAATATATGTAAGATATAGTATGTATATATGTTAAGTCTAAACTAGTGATAGTTGATAAAAATTTTGATTATGAGTAGCAATGATTAATATTAAGATATAACAATGCTAAAATTTGAATGTATCTAATGTAAGGATAGAACTTGATAATATAAAATATGTATGACTTAACCCAAAGTGAGTAGATGTATCAAATGAATAAACCCGGATTAGTATATATGCCCCCAATGGGTAGATAATAGCATGTATTGATCAATGTAATGGACCTAAGACTTATAAGTAATATACAATAATTTGATAATGACAAGTGAAGCATGTATCTATGATAAAAATAACTATACCAAGATATCTAACATTTATAATGTTTGGAAAGTATAAGAAGTGTAAACATATCCATGCATACAATTCTATAAATTTTGGGTTTTTTTAGTAGTATTTAAATGTTTTTTGTGCTTTGACATGTTATATTGTTTGTATTTTCTAGATATAAGCAATGTAAAAGCAAATGAAAATGAATATTGTATTGTTTATATGAAAAATATTCTTAGATGCATGATGTTCAATGTATTTTTTATTGCCTTGTCATCAAATAAATCTAGATGATATACCATCAGGCTAAGCTCTTTTTTTGATGATGTCCCAATTTTTTTTAAACTTTCCTTTGTTCTCTTCCTTGGCATTAATGCTTCTAAGATTTTACTTTAACACCAAATCATTGATTTTAAATTCCCTATTATGGACTCAATTATTGTAGTTTCTCTAGATTTGTTTTTGATAAGCTCTAAGATGATCTACAACTTGGATACATGTGTGATCCAATTATTTTAATTTTTGGTGACATCGTTCTCTATATTGATCATCCATGATGAGCCCTTTCAAATATACCCATAAAGAGGGGATTTATAATTTCCAATTGGATAACATATTATGTACCATATACAGGTGAATAAGGAGTACCACCTGTTGGTGTATATATACTACTATGTTAAACCCATAATGCATGGACAAGTTGATTATTCCATTCATCACCAAATTTGGTAATCATTTTGTTGAGAATATTGTTGATTATCTTTTTTGGTCCTTCTAGTTAACCATTACCCTGTGGGTAGTATTTAGTAGAGAATGTGCATTAGATTTTATATTTTAAAGGATTGACTTTAGTAATGATCTATGTCTTATTGTTAATCATAAAGTGACAAAGTTTATGAGTAGAAAATACTAGTGATACACAAATTTTTTAATTGGTAGATAATTTCACTCGTAGTCAACTAGTATATGACTAATGTAATAAATTACACTTTCTTTATGTTTATCATCATGTTGTACTATGAATTCTCCCATTGCATGATCTATCACTAAGAGGTAAATTATAAGTGGTTTACCAAGTATGGTGGTACCAAGATATGAGGGCTGAGTATATATTGCTTAAGTGTATCAAAGATCTCTTGACATGTGATGTCCCACTCAAATTTCAAATCTTTTTAAAGTAGTCTAGTGAATGACTGGGTTTTATCTGCGAGTTGTGAAACAAAATGATGAATTGTCTAATTTTTCCATGGAGGAATCAAAACCATTTTAGATTAGTATGAGGAGGCATATATATGATTAATTTAACCTTATTAGGGTCAACTTTTATGCCATGTTCAGATATAATTAATCCCAAAAGTTTTATCGAGGAAACTTCAAAGATACATTTCTTAAGGTTGATTCGCATGTTATATTTTTTGAGTCTTTTGAAAATTTATCACAAATTGATTTCATGATGTTGTCTCTCTTTTGATTTTTGTAAAAAATCATTGACATTATTTTTTACTGTCTTATGAGTTAGTTCATGAAAGATATGTGTCATAGTGCATTGGTATGTTTTGCTAACATTCTTTATTCCAAATAGCATCCTAATATAGTATAAAGTACCCCATGGTGTGGTTAAATTTTTTTTCTTGATCTTCTTTGATGATCTTGATTTGATTCTACCCAGTGAAGCCATCCATAAAGGAAAGCATCTCATAGGTGGATGTGGAATCAACTATCATATCAATGTTGGGTAAAGGAAAGTTATCTTTAGGACATGCTTTGTTGAGGTATCTAGAATCACAACAACATTATATTTGGAAATTATGTTTTACAATAGGAATAATATTAGAAACCCATTGTGGATGAATGACTAGTCGAATGAAACCATCATCTAATAATCATTGAATCTCATCCTCAACAAAAAGTGAAACTTTAGAATACATTTTGTGAATCTTTTATTTTACTAGTTTGACATCAAGATATAATGTAATTATGTGTACTATGATTTAGGGATCAATGCTAGGCATATCAAAATAATCCTAGGTTAATACTTTAATAAAATTGATTAATATATGATGAATATTAGTGTCTTATGATTTATGTAAGGCGGTAGCTATGCGATGATCAGTTTTGGTGCCATAATTGAATTCTACTATTTCTTCATTAAGTAATTTAGATATATATGCAAAGTGTATGGTGTTATAGGAATTATTTCATTTATGTCAGGTAACACATCATCCAAGTCATTTGAATGCTAACCAAAGTATGCATGTGCATTTGTAGAATGAGGAAACCTATTATTATGATAAAAGGAAGGGGGATCTTCATATGCACCTAGGAATTCTAAGGGAGCCTCATTGTTAGTGAAATCATCAAGAATGGGTAGATCTAGAGAAATTATATCATTGATAAGATTTGGGTAAATATTTGAGAGTGTATAAACATGGTTCATTGTATCAACTACCCATGGAATAGGTGGATAAAACATGATATTTTTAGAATCATTGTGAGAAGATTTGGCATTATATGTATCCTTTCTATATTCAAGTTATTGTCTACCTTTTTTATCATATGAACAATGTAATTTAGGATTCCCTAATCATGTTTTTCAAGGCCATATCTTGTGTATCTCATCTTCTATAAATATCATAATGTAAAAGGTGAAGTGAAATTATTATCCTATATACTAGAAATAACTAGGGGAGTTATATGCGTAATTTAAATGGTAGATGGGAGTGGTGTTGTATAAAAATCCATGTGAGGAATATATTATGTGAAGGACTTGAATGGTTATTTATCTAGAGAACATGTGTATATATTACCTATGTAGCTGAAGTTAGACATGCATGTAAATTGGATGGAACTACATGCATAGCATGAATCCATGGTCTCTGAAGCAAGAGATTATAACTAAGATTAGTAGGTATAACTTTCCATGTTATAGGTAGTTTTATGGGTTTAAATGTAAGTTTTAACATGATTTGACCTAAAACTTTGTGTGGAATATTATCAAACCCTCAGATGTTCATATATGAAGGATCCCAATATGTAGCATGTATGTTAGGATGTCGTATAAAAGAGATCATGTAAATATTCAATCTCATTCCATTCTAGACTAGAACTCATTTGACACCTACCTCATTAATTAGTAAAGAAATATAGAGAGGTAGATGTAAATCTATGATGTGATAGGGTGGAAGGTCCTCTCTCTAAATAAGTATGTTCTTTCATCCATTTCATACTATTAATTATGGAAGCAATATAAGCGGGATTGGATGTTTGAGGTACATCAGTATCATGAAGTGACACATAAAATATATTTTCATGTGTTAGAGTGTTGTAAAACATATAAAATGGAAATTTTACATGAAGCAATACTACTCTGATTAGTAAATCTATAGTCATGCGTATTACAAATCTTCCAAGCTTCATGACCACATGAGGACATCGTAACCTGGACCACAGGGTCTACTAGGAGCGTAGAGCTAATAGTAGAGGTAGGATGGTGGCTATATGTTTTTGATTGAGAATAATTAGGTATAAAAAAGACAAATGATGTTTCCATATGTCTAAGAATGATAAGAAATGAATTAGAATGTACCAAAGATAAAAATGCATCTAATAGAGACTTATTAATTTTAGGTAGTATAATTATTATTTGATGTAATAAGTTATCTGTGTGATTAAAGAGGAGTGTCTTAATTGTATTACACAAAGGATAGAAATATCATGTCAAAGAAAGAATGAAACATGAAAGACATTTTAATTGATATGAAGCATCATGTATACATGTATATATGTCAATTTTGAGTTTATTTCAAATTAGAGGAAAGAATCTTGTAAATGAAAGTAGTAAACTTTGCAACAAAAAGTGATCAATTTCCTATCATTATAATCCTTATTAAACAAATTATAAGATAAATGAATCTAAATTTTAAATTATTGAAATGTAGATGCTAGGGTTAGTTAGGGCTAGGGTTTAGAATTAGGGTTAGTTTGAAAATGATTTAAAATGTATTTAAATAGATGAAACACTAAAGTGAAATGGATTTAATGGTCTAGGTTATGCAAAAAATAGAAAAATAGGAGTTTATAACCTAATTTAATGCACAAAAATTGGTATAAGGTAAACCATATGTATAACTAGGGTTTTAATCAATATTTTAAATAAGTCAATTTCACCAAATGTTTTAACCTTTTAGGGTTTAGTAATGTGTAAATCTTAAATTTGATAAAAGGGATGAGTAGTCTAAATTAGTGAAATATTATGCAATAAATAACCATTGATTTGTAAATGAATTTGACTTGTTTTGACATTTTAAAAATAGTAATAAAAATGTGTAAATAAATACTTGTCTATAAAACACCTGACATGGAATATATAAATGTTGAAAATTGGGACAAAAATAGGTTTGAGTCTTGTCAACAAAATCCATGTGTCATATCTCTTTTTGTACAGTAGTGCCATACTTGGACAATAGTGACATGTGGCTCTAGTGTCTTAAAAATGGTTTTAGTGTCCTCTATGTAGGATTATTCCTAAATTTTAGGTGCACCTAATTCTATATTTCTAGGTTTTATTCCTTCACACATGAAATCTAAAACTCTATATTGTGCCTGTAATAGCTAATGCAAACCCTAGTCCTCTTTATAATTATGGAATTATCTATAAATGTGTGTTAATTATTAGGATAGGTTGGATATCCTCAACACCCCATTATGAAGAGAGTTACCTAAATACCAATACTTTGAGGAGGGATCAAGCCTGATGTAGTTCCCCCACCTGTGTTTTGGTGAAAGTGCAAGTTAATGCTAGAATGATAGTGGTCTTGAATGATTTGAGTGTGCTTGAGATTATAAATCCTTTAAATATAGGCTTAGGATAGTTATAGATGGTAGTATGGAGAAGTAGGAAATAATATGGATTAATAACCTTGATTTCACTCAATGTGTTTCTTGTTTGAGTAGGTATTTTGCATCTATTTTCCATCTATTGGATATAGGTATAAAACTCATGTATTTATAATTTTTATTAGTTTTTATAAATAATAAATGTGCTGAAGTCGACCTTAGGAGTGTTTAACATTTGAAAATATATCCATTCAGAAGAGTTAGGGTAAGGGACACAAGCCCCATTTTGGGGACACTAGAACCATGTGGATCTAGTTTCCTTAATGTGGCACTAATGTCAAACTAGTAGGCTACTAGGCATGAATGGTTAGGGTCTAGGAATAAAGGTATTAGACTATATTTTAGCTAACTAGGGATGCCTGTGGTTTGTACAAATTCTATAAAAATGTGATAAAAGTCTCTAAGATAGATCTAGGGATAAACTAAGAATAGTTTGTCTCAACACTCTTAGAATCTAAATACAAATTTTAAGAGATTAAAGTGTGTGTAAGTGAGTTTTGATAACAACCCACTATTATGTGAGAGAGAATAGGATATGATAATTTTTTACCCTTAATTCGTAGGATTAGGTCATTGTATAAAATAACTCTCCATTATGAAATAATTAACAAAGCTATTCAAGTGTAATATTAAATATATTATTTCAATCCCAATAGATCAAATTCATACATATGAAGTTAAATAATAAACTAAAGACAATGAAAATGAACCAATCATGGTTATTAAAGAAAAAACATAGTAAGAACTAAAAACTAGTATAACACCAAATGAGTTGTTTCCATGTCTTGTTTTGGTGGTAAATTTTGAAAATCAAGATAGAATAGTCATGGATTATTAAAATAGTGATGAAGATGATAATAATATTCATGAAAACATATATTATTTATTTATTAAGCTAAATTTCAATCCTATTGATATGTATGATTACTTTTCTCATACTTTATTCAGACCTATTAGATTCATAGAATATCAAGATAATCAAGTATAAAGAGTAGGGATAATCTGAAATCTATTACTCACAAACAATCTGAAAGGAAAAATGAAATGTAACAATGCAAGAACATCAAAATAATCAAAGTGTAAATATTAGATACAATGGTGTTTCACATAATGATTCACACATATTAAAAAAATAATTACAACAAACCTTTGTATAGTGAATTACGAATCGATGATAAAAATAGTTATAAATTTCATATTGAAATAAAGGTTTTAGGAAAAATTTAGTGAATGATGTGGTTTTTTAAGGGACAACATCTTCCCCAACACTATAACTAATAATCCTTCACCATAAACCAAGATCATGTTATAATTTTTACTTGATAACAACTTGATCACATTACTAGCTAATATACATTGAGCAGTGGTATGTCTATCACATCAATAAATAAAATTATATTTTGATTACCAGAGAATAATTGGGTAATAAATAGGTAGTTGTATAATATTGCAACATCAAAATAAAAAAGTATAGGAATAAAGGAATCATTAAATTCATTACACTATAGCATGAGCACTCACCACCTAATTCTAATATAACTCAACACATAAATATAACATGAAAAGGATAAAATCACCAAAGGCATGGAATTTTGATGATAAAAACATATACATAAGGCACTTATCAACCAAAAAAAATATTGATGATGTTGAAAACCAAAACATGTATGTAGCATTGCACTCTTACAATAATTTTCAAATGACATTAACAAATTATTTAATACACATATTGGTATATTCCTTGAATATATTATTGTAAACAATTCTTATGGACCAAAATTTGTCAATACGTCTCTATGGTTAACACCTTCTCCCACTCAACTCCTATTTACATTAGGATAAGATTGGTTGTACCTCATGTAGGTCATAACAGATAAAATAAATCAAAATATCTTTGTTATACATGAAGGTAATCAAATAATCATGCAACTTAATAATAATGAACTCATCAAAAGGAAGAATATTAAAAGATAACTACATGCATAAAAATTAAACAATCAAAAACATTAGAAGAAAATTGAATGTGTCTACACAATCTTAAGCACAATCTGATTGACACTAATTGCTAGGATGACTTAATAGATTGATTCATGCACAAACTAAATTCCTAATATTTCAAAAATTCCAAAAACATTAAAATATTCAAAAATAAAAAATTAGGACGTAAGCATTATATGTTTGCTTGTTTATATTATTTAAAATTTATATTTATCACATGTTTGGTAGATTACATCTCTTTTTAATAATCACATACATTTTAGAGTATACATTAGTGTCATGAAAGACATATAGATATAATTGATACACATATACATAGCTACTAGAATTTCTTTTACATAGGGGCCATGTTAATGCTAAAGGAATCTTATTCCATAAGTTAAACTAATATAGGTTACCTATTTCTATGACCTATCTATTTACCATTTTGATATAGAGTTATCAATTTAATTTATATTGCTATTAATCATACTTTATACAATGTTACATGGGTGTGTTATTTTACTATGATATGACATTCGCATACATTAATAATTAATACTAGAGTGACTTTTTCTATACTTCATTGATGTCATTTCTATTTCATAATAGGCTAAAAAATATTTTATATTTGGTAGGGCCCATTATACTTGTTTGTAATGACATATTACTTTCCCTTATGTGTGACCCCTTATCCTTATTTATTTTGATTTCTTTATGTCCCTTATGTATGACCGCTTGGCCTTCTTTGTTGAGACATCTTTATGTCCTTATTTTTGACCCCTTAGCCTTATTTGTTGTGACATATTTATGTCCCTTATGTGTGACCCTTGGCCTTATATATAACATTAGGTGTTATTTCATGTAATTATATTGTGTACATCATAACCATGAATATTGATCCAAGAGCATCTAGGTTCATGTATAATCTTACATCAACCAAAAATATTTTAGTTTAGGATATTTGTCTAAACATTGTGTTATTTAAGGTCCTTAGTGTGCATCTACATTGTAAGTTTTCACAGTAATTTTGTGTTATGAAAACCTTATTTGTATTTTTGTGCATCCCCTTTGTGTGTCTATGTATTTAGTGTAGATCTATTTTATTTGTGAAGTGTAAATGAGTGTCTATAATTTCCTATGAAACAAATTTTATGCACAATTATATCTATTAATTGTATAAATAAACATGTGGAGTTTTACACAATAAGTTGTGTTAATATATTACTTATGTGTAGTAGTGTGAATATTTTAGGTATATTTCCATTGTTATATGATATCTCTCAATAAATAGAGCATTCAGTAGAGTTGATCCTTCACCACAAAATCAATTGAATAGATCAGGCTTCTTGTAGAGTTGTATCTTCATGGTGAAATTTGTGTGTAAAATTGTAAGTCATTTATAAATATTGTAGTAAGGTGTGGTATTGTTCTTAAATAAAAAATAAAAATCATAACACAAATGTTTTCATATTATTTTCTAGTTATAAAGTCAAGATTTCATGTGACTTTATTTTAACTTAGCTTGGGCACATATACCTTATGATGTGTTATGGGAAGAGCTATTGGTAAATGTTTGTCATTGAATCCCAAAATTAATGAAAGCTAATAAGGATTCATTTAATAATGTCATTGATAAGTGTGTAACATGTTAAGATA
>JARHVA010004449.1:952500-1072500 GCA_037957365.1 Torreya grandis | reverse complement strand
AATATATATTAATGATAGATACCACAAATGAAAAAGTGATGATAGACTATAAGACCACCAATAGACTGGACCTATATAGTCACATTAATTGATAAAGATGACACCATTAGGGTCAACAACATCAATCGGTTAGAGAATAACTAAAACCCCCTAAGGCTAAGACTTACATAGAGGTGTTTGTTTTCCATGTAGGTCCTTTGATTAGTTTGTATGTGACTATCCTCTATGACCATCAATTGTAAATAGGTATAAGGATATAATATTAGAGCAAACAATGGGTGATGTGGGTCAAAGACATAAGATCTATGTACTAGTGGATGACCAACAAGGTGATCACCATGAAATGGTCTATAAGACCACATGTATGATTAATAGAGTTTTTATCATTATATTTTTTGAATCTATAACATTATATACCTTTATTTCCCCTTTTATCATGGACCATTATAGGCTAGTGAATTCTAGGTAGTTTGGAAGTTGGGCAGTAGAGTTGGTCATGGGGTCTAAGATGTCTATTATTTCCTTACTGAGCAGTTGTGTTCTAGATATTAGTGTTTTCCACCATGGTGTAATTTCATATTATACCCTTAAGAATCTAGGGTTTGTAATGGGAATGGATTGGATTATGGATCATAAAAAAAAATCAGATTGTCATAGCAAGGTTATCAAGTGTGTTGATGAGCTTGTCACTCTTAGGGTGATATTTAAGGTCAAGAGACCTACTGCCCTTTGTATTATTTATGCATTATATATCAAGAAAAACATATATAAAGGTTATCATTTGTTTGATATCATGGTGATTTATAGCTTAGATGAGTCATAGAATGCTTCTCTAGATGACCATCCCATTTTTTGGGATTTCCCTAATGTTTTTCTAGATGTGTTGTCTGGTGTGTCCCATTTAAGAGAGATTAGTTTTAGGATTAAACTTGTACCAAGGGAGGAACCCATATCAAAATAAATATATAAAATGACCATACTATAAATGTGTGAGCTCAAGATTTAGCTTGATAAGCTTTTAGACAAGGGAGTAATTCATCCCAGGGTATCCCTATAGGGAACACCAATCATCTTCATAAAGAATAAGAATGGATCTCTTTGTCTGTGAGTTAATTATCAACAATTGAATATAGTAACAATTAAAAATCATTATCCCTTGCCTAGGATTGATGACTTGTTTGATCGAATTTTGGGAGCCAAGTTTTTCTCCAAGATATACTTGAAATTTGGATACCATTAGTTGCATATTATAGAGGTAGATATTAATAAAACTATGTTTCAAATGTAGTATGGGAATTATGAGTTTATAGTTGTACCATTCAATTTTACTAATGCCCCAAAAGTGTTCATGAATCTCATGAGCATAGTGTTTTTCACTTACTTGGACCATTTAATGTTGATATTTATTTATGACATCTTGATATCTTCACAAAATGAGGAAGAACATGAAGACCATTTAATCCAAGTCATGTATGCTTTACGGGATAATCAGTTGTTGGGTAACTTGGAGACTGTAATTTTACACAATCATAGGTGCAATACCTTAGGCACATCATCTCAAGGAGAGTAATTTTTGTGTACCCCTTTAATATTCATGCCTTTAGGTAAATTTTAGTGGTCTATATATAAATTAACTTGGGTTTTTTTGGTCAATCTCTAAGTATATATTTTCAAAATCTATCAAAATTTAATATATGGTGCTTAGGTGATAAGGTAAATAAATATGGGAGTCATAATAAGGCATAGATTTTATACAAACATGTGAATATACAAAAAACTTGTAGATGGATTGTGACTTATTTTTATACATATCACACCTCTTCACCATAGAACAATATATTTGATGGTAAACAACAATAATACTACCAAACGATATCTATGATAACATATGATAGAAATGTTATTGAATGATAGCAATGATGTCATTTGACATTAATATTGATTAATGATAGTAATACTAGCATTTGATAGAAATACTTTCAAATGGCATCAATGTTGTTGTTTTATAGTAATGCTACCAAATGATAGCAATGTTGTCATTTGGAAATAAAGTTGTTCAAAATTCTTGCTCTCGAATGATAGATATTTATATTGAATGACACTATTCATGTCATTTGATAGTGTTATCATTGTTCTATAACATTAATATTGATTGAAAAAAATTATGTCATTCGATAGCATTGCTATCATTTGATAGTTGTGGTGTCACTTGGAAACATGTTATAATTCAGCACCATTGCCTGACACTTCTTTCATCCCTTCCTTTCTACTGAAAAATGGTCATTATGAGTATATGGTAAAATGTATGTTTACATATAATGGAAAATAAGCTCATATTGACTTTTGATGGAGTTAATGAACTATATTTATATGTCTACAATTTATTTTAAAAATTAAGCCATCCAACCTTGAAAACTAACATACACCCAAATCATTTAGGCAAAACCACATTTTTCAACACCCCTTAAAATAGCCAAATGCCAATTTCTAAAACCAAACTATTCATGAATTAATGAATAATAGCCACTAAAATTTACACTAATATGAGTTGAAATACCTCACACATCATTTAAAATTTAAATTTATCATTCATACTTGTTTGAGATGGTGACACTTCTTACTTTGCTACCATTTTTTTCTAAAAGCATACCACTTGAGTTTATAATACCTATTCAATCATCCTAACCTTAGTGCACATCAAAGGCATTGGATGAAACTATTGTGTGAATATGATTACAAGATTATTTATATCAAAGGGAACAAAAAAATGGTTGTTTATGCCTTAAATATGAGTCATCATGATTTAGCAGTGATGAGCTTATGTACTAACTTTTGAAGTCATATTATGGAGTAGATTCCTAAGGATGAACTATACAAGGAAGTGTGACAATTGTTATATTTTAAATAGAATATAAAAAGTAGATTCTAATGATATTATCTTGAGACAGATGGTCTTTTGTGCTATAAATGGCATATATATGTTCCTAAAGTGGTGGTTTGCATGAGCTAATTTTGACTGAGTCATATTGACTGCCTTACCAAACGCACCCTAGGGTTAAGAATATGTATGTAGAGTTAAGGAAATTATATCATTGGTATGGTTTGAGGTGTGATAGTTCTGATTTTTTAGTTTATTTCCTAAAATTCTAGAGGGTTAACACTAAGCATCAACATCTAAAATGATTTTTATATCCTCATGAAATACCAAAATGGAAAGAAGAAACTATCTCCATAAATTACATTATAGATTTGCCTACCTCATCATATCATCATGAAGTGATCATGGTCATTATGGATAAGTTGACCAAATTATTTCACTTTTCTCCACCTTAGGTTTCTTATAATGCCAATTCAATGGTGAGAGTCTTCATAGATGACATCATTTGATTGCATGAGATTCACTGTAACCTTATTAAGGATAGAGATGCAGTTTATAGTTCACACTTTTGGACATATTTATAAATTAATTGGGGACACAAATCAATTTATGTGCTTTCTAACATCATGATATAGATGGATAGATTGAGAGATTTAATTAGGTTCTTGAGGACATGATTCACATGTATGTTGTGAACTAATAGTCCCATTGAGACAATTTATTTGTATCTTGTTGAATTTGCCTACAAAAATAGATGTCATAGTTCAATCAAGATGGCACCTTTCAAAGATTTGTATGGTAGAGCATGTATAATCCCACTAAGTTGGGGTTGACTTGAGGAAATAATTTTGATTGGTCTTGCTATGTTAGATGAATGTAACAACATGTAGTTACATTTAATCAACACTTAAAGACTGCTAAGGACTGAAAAAAGAAATATTTTAATGCAAAGATGATTAGTCAGCATTTCAATGTTGATGACAAGGAATTATTAAGAGTGAGACCGAGTAATATCCCTATCCATTATGGAAAAGGTTTAAAGTTTGCACCTCATTTTGTGGGGCCATTCAAGGTTTTGGATATTGTTTGCCTAGTAACTTATGAACCAACCTTACCACTTATCCTAGCTCATGTTCATGATGTATTTCATGTCTTAATTTTTCATAAGTATGTACTTGACATTACTCATGTAGTATATTGGATGGACTTCTAGTTTGAGATTAATGAAGATTTATTTTTGGATCCCATCAATATTATAGAGCATAGGAAATTGGTCCTTAGAGGCTGAGAGTTGGACCAAATCAAGGTTTACTGGGATATATATGATGAATCACAAGCTAATTGGGAAGATGTATCATGATTGGGGGTTCAATACCTTCACCTCTTTCAGTGACTTCTAGATGGAAATATGAATAAGGGGAGGTGGATGTAAGGCCCCTATTTTGTACAGTGCTCATCTTTGACATTCTATGACTATGAGATTATTTTTATTCAAATTTAGCTTCTAGAATTACATTATTAGCCACATATTACTAAATCATGCAAAGATTTTAAGGAGACTTATCATCTATTGAGAACATGAGAAATATATATTATCAATCATGTCTTAATTACTTGTTATCTTCAAAATTTTCACCCTTGAGGAGGTTTTCAAGCCTCCTCACTTAAGTGATAGTATGGGAATAATCTTAGGTTATGGGTGACCTAAATAATGGATTAAACCTCAAAATAAGTCTAGATCCCTTAACACATCACTTAAAAACTAGAAACTAAGTTATTAATTTTAAAGGAAAAGGGAGAAATAACTAAAATTAAACTAAATAAGGTAGTTGATGTACCAAAATTTGTGACCTCTACCACTAATTTGTATGTGCACTAAGACCTCTAGTACTACCATAAACATACACTTATCCTAAGAGGAACTTATTACATGAATGATTAGAAAAGAGGTGAAGAAATATAAAAATATCACCGAAGATGTTTTCCACTTATAATCCACTTAAAACTCTTGATGACACTCTTAAAAACTTGTAATAGAGAACCAATCTACAAGAAGGATAGAAGAATAAGACAACAAGACAAGGTGATTTAAGTTTACACTTGTCTAGATAAACCATTCAAATATTCACACTATAAAAAACCATATAAGGAGGTAAAACAATCATAGTATTGATCAATAGGCATAAAATATAATGGGGATACACCATACCCCTAGTGGAAGGATCCATTCAATGCCAAAATTAGGCATACATATAAAAGAGAATGAGAAAGAGAGAGAGAAGCATTGGAGTAGACCATGAAAAGAGTCACATCATGAATAATAAATTTAAAATCAAGAAGACATGTCAATAAATATTCATGAATCCCCATTTAACATGTGTGCACTTGATTTGATGATATTCCTCTCAATGTGGTGTAGGAGTTACTTTATTGCCTTGGTGACTCACCCATCTTCCTTGAAACTACCCATTAGGAGTGATTATGAAGTGAAAAATTTTGTCTTATGGTATAAATATCTATCTTGAATTGGACATATATTGGTGATCCCTATCCAATCATATTTCCACATTTGTTATGTAATCTCCATCATGGTTCTCATGTTTTGCTCTAAAAAGGCATATTCCTTATAATCTTGTTTAGACACAAAGCTCTTAAGGTTTGTAAGATATGTATAAATTATATGGAATATAAAATTAAATTTTATTACCCAATATCCCCTTACATCTTCAACCCAAATTTCATGATCTTACTCTCAAGGGAGACCCACTTTCTCAACCCCCATCTTTCTGAATTAGGCCTAAAATAAGCACACAACCATAAAGAATGTACAAATATGCATAGTAACAATTAAAAAACACAAAATTAATTTTATTCACATAAAATTAGTTAATATTACCAAGTTTAAATAATTTATAAGGGATGGAACTCAAGTTAGGCCATATTACAACTTTCTAGCCCTAGTTGGTCATGCTCAGGTATAAGTAGGTTGAGAGTGAAGAAAATAACATGGGAGGATTTTTATGCCATTTAAAACCAATCAAAAACCTTTTTGATTTATTTCCCACCTTCCCTTAACCTCCTCAACCATAATTTGTCCTTGATCAACCTGTTGTACCTCTCAAACAAGCAAAAATATAGCAAATTATGTACAAAAGAGGACTATGTATGCAACTATAGGTGTTTTTTTATCATTTTATCAACATTAAAATACCATTAATTGATTCCCCACACTATATTTTATCATTAGAAACTATAATATAAATTAACTCATTATACATTCTCTTAAATCCTTGTAAATAAGCTTATAAAAGAGAGTTCTTGGCAGGGTTTTGTGTGTGTTCAAAATAGGGTTTTAGAGAAAAAAATAATAATGAAATTTATACTTGATTTAAAATATTTATCATAAAAATATACCAATTTTTTTATGTTATGAACATAACCTTTCCATTCATACAAAGCTACAATATAATTGTGACTAAGTCAGTGTCTTAATTTAGGCCTGCACACTTATATACTTGCACCCAGTCTGATTTTTTGAGAAAAAAAATAATCTTGATGTTTTATTATAGTTTAAAAATTTTAAATAAATTATTTAACCTTATTAAAAAACTTTACAAGTAGATTTATTATGGGTATTGAGCAAGATTTCAAGCTTAGGGTTTTTATCCATCTCTCTTGTTTTGACCATAGCCTCTAATGTTTCATCTTTTGTCCATATTCATATGATCAAAATAATTATACAAACATTATATAGGACCCTTATTTCCATACACAAGTCTTATAACTATAAACCAATAACATAATTCATTCTTTCTATGTCCTTTTTGCAAGTAGACGTGTAGTTCTATGTGTAAACTTAGCAACTGTCAAGTTTTGAGAGTGAATTTATTAATGGGATATTATATTTATATTTAGTTATAGTATATAATGGGATATAATTTACAACTCCATAATTCATTTAGGTTATATACCTCGACCTAGACACATAAATTAATTGTTCAAACCATGATTTGAATGCAAACCTATAGGTCTACATTTTATAGTACTCCATTAGTCCTAAGCCATGCTTTGATGGCTCTTCCAACTCTTCAAGGAAATTGAAACATAAATCAGCCTATAAATTATAATTTTCATTTATTAAAATCCTATACACATATTTTCATTGTAGAGATAAGTACTTCTTTTTCAAGGTCTCTTGTAATCTTTACACAATCCCTCTCAAATGTTATTTCCTTGCCTTTTAGTCATAGGTGATAATTCTGACTCACAAAAAGAGGTGATTATTATAAAATACCCTATTTTAATCTTTAATGCAATGAATAATTATTTCCAAGACTTATCACACTTCAAAATACACTCAACCTTATATTTATAACAAAAATGCAATGGAAGACAGTGTTGTAAGAGGCTTGTTGAAGAGCACTAAATCCTAAAATTTCTCATAGTTCCCTTGATTCTTGATTTTTTCCACCTAATGAGATTTTAAGGAGAAATTATATGATTTTTTAGGTTTTATAGAATCTACTTGGGGCAAGAAACATGAAAACTCATCAAAACCCTACTCGTCACTTTCATAAATCAATAAAAGAGCATTTTTTGCATACTAAGTACTCACACATGCCAAATGAATGCTAAAATTGATGTTGAGAGACCATAGGGATCCAAAAATACTTCAAACCATCTTTCATTTTGATCAATGAGTTCTGAAATTTAAGTAAATCTCCTAAAATTGAGCTAGTGGGGTTTCAAAAGGGTCTTAGAGCATTTATTATTATTAGTGATGGTTCATAAATTTTAGCCCCTATAACCTAAAAATGATGAATTTAATATTTATGGAATAAGGGCCACTATCTTCCCCTAAGATATTTTGATCTTACTCTTTTTATCCTTTATGAACCAAGTGTTTAAAAATAGCCCTCACTAACTTGCAAATAGCTTGATGGAGAAATTGAGAGTTTTTCAATTTTTGGACCTATTACTCCTTCTTGAGCATGGATATGACCTAAGGAGGATAATTAAATCCATATATCTTATTTCATACCATCTTTGCTTGAAAATCCTGTAATAATACCTCAATATACCCTTTTCTAGTAATGAAAATAGCCATATTTTTCCTAGAAAACTATTGAAGTTGAGGAATAAGTGTTCATATAGTCTATTCAAGCCTGTACATAGGTGGAGAAACATGCCAATAACATTTTCAAACTGTTTACTTACCATCTCTTACAATATTCCTTCCTTACATGTTATAAAATGACCAAGAAAACATTCAAAATGCCTTATAACATTAGAAGGGTAAAATAAGCATTATTTTCAAATTGTACAAACCAAATAAGTATAACAATGATCTTGACATGTACCACATGACCTAATAAAACCATATAAA
This sequence comes from Torreya grandis, assembly GCA_037957365.1. NCBI lineage: Eukaryota > Viridiplantae > Streptophyta > Pinopsida > Cupressales > Taxaceae > Torreya > Torreya grandis. Next base: position 1,064,236 of record JARHVA010004449.1, on the reverse strand, counting down.
CCTTTATCACCCTTAAACTATCTTGGACTTCATATGGAGTAACTTGGATTATCACAAGACAAAATGAGCAATAACTTTAATCTTGTCAAAATTATCTTAAACTCTATTAAAAACTTATGAAGGGTTAAGTTATAAATATTGGTTAGTCACTTTTTGGACCATGAGTTCATCATTTGGCCATGTCACCATAGGATAACTTGATCACCACTAAGAACCAAACCACACCTTACCATGATAAGGCAAGATATGAAAAATACAAACATTCAAGGCTATCAACAAAGTTAAACATAAGCCAAATAGGATTTTTTTAAAATACACTCACCTATGAAAACCAAATTTAGCTAACATATTTGACAACCTCCTAGGATTGCATGTTTCCTATGCACCTTAGATTTGTTTCCTTGGCCATCCATTGGGATATAGAGTCACACCTTACTCAACCTAAAATCTAATTGGACCTTAAACATGATTATAAATGCTTTGAACAAGCAAAGACAATTGATATACCTATGAAACATACAATAAGATAAAATAACACACTAAAGTAAGAAACACATGCTTGTTTTATAAATCACTTAGGGAAATCAAAACATAAGAACACTATTAACTACAGATAACCTTAATATAGATTAATCATAGATCAAAAGGAATTTTTTTGAAAATACATCCTCCATGATATAGACAATGATGTAGAGCAAGCTACCTCTTGAGTGTGATGTTTGATAGAATAGACCTCTTACTTTCTAACTCCTTTGGAATAATCTCAAGTGAGTTATTAACAAAAAACATGATTCCAATGAAAACATACTCATATAGTAACCCAATACTCACCTCATGTTTCTCTTTAATGCTTGAAGTGTCCTCAAACATGTTCACATTTATGCTCATAAGAGAGGCATCAGTTTCAGCTTCTATTAGCTCTATGACATGGTGTATTTTGTCTTGAATGACCTCTTGGTGACTCTCACATTTTTCTTCAAGGAATAGTGTAGCTTCAAAAGCATATTAAATGTTCCTTATAGGATATGTAGACTCCTTAAGAGTCTTAAAATCATTAAAAATGTTCAAATATTGGTGTGACATGTCCTCATCATATTTTTAGCTAGCCTCATGAGTGGATACAAACTAAAAAACATCTTCACCCTTCTCTTTAGGATCTATAAGAGTGTTAATAGCTTCAAAAACCTTATATATATTTAGTTCTACTCTTTAAAGATTTGCTTATTGATCATTGAAAGCCATTTCAAACCTAATCAAGACCTAATCTTGTTTAATTGGGAAATATTTTATCTCAATATCAGATGAAAACCTTTCATTAAGACTCTTTATTCAAATTATCCCTTGTGATTCTTATATTGCCAATTCAACTAGCTCCTCTTTAAAACAAGAAGGAATACCATCATTTCAATCAAATGAGATTATTCAAAATAAGATTTTACCTCTTCTTTACAACTTTAGATATCTTGAAAAATGTCCAAATGTACCTCTACTATAGCTAGTTATTCTAATTCATCAAGAGGCTCTGAAAATTATTGTTATTGATCATCCATTAACTCATTGAAATGATTAACTTACTAGACAACCACTACAACTATTGAAATTGATATATTTTCACATTCAAGAGTGTTTTCTCCCTCAAATTATACTACCACATCATCAAGATCATTTTTCTCCTCATCTCTTAAGACTAATTTTCCTCTTTATTCACCAAGGGGAGTGACAATAATGACTTCTTCATCATGTTCACTTTAAGATTCCTCATCATAACCTTCCTAAGGATCATTTATAGCTACAACCTAACCTTATTCATTGGCCTCTAATATAACATGTTCCTCTTCAAGGATGGGCTTCTCAAACTCATAAACAATCTTTGAAATTTTAAGATCCATAAACTTATTATTATTTTCCTTCCATTCACCAATCAATCCATTAAACCTTGATATGATTTGGTATTCAACCTTATCAACAAGGATCTCTTTCTTAATTTGGATGCTTTCTTGAATTTATTGTTGGTATCTTGTTTTCACTGATGTCAAGGTTGATATCATTGATGTCAAAGTGCATGTAATGAAGGTGTATGGTGAGTGGTCATTGAGGTATGTACATGATATGAAATGGGGCATTGATAGAGTGTTGTCATTGAAGGATGTTTTCATGAAAGATAATTTTATTGAAAAATAGATAATTTTAAAGGAACTAATGCCTTATGGTGGCATGAAAATATAGATCATTAATGTCAAGTTTCATAAGAAGCCTAGTCATGACATGAAGAAGTATGTGAATGAAAATTAATGAACATAGGAATGTGAAGGATGTATGGCATTATTTGAGAATGTGTGTGAGGCATTGATTGTAACACTCATAAGAGTTTCAAGGTGAGCCTTTAAAGGTAGGACCTTCAGTTTAGGTCTACACCTAGACCACTCCTAGGTCCTACTTGACCTAATGTGGCATGAAGAGACCTTGTCAAAAGTTATGAGCATGTTACCTTGGTTAGATGAGTGCACACATTCATGATTGGTAGTATAATTCTTCTTTAGTATGTGATTAAGGTGGAGATTTAATGGAAATAGGCATGAAGGTCATTTTTAAGGCCTAATGTGGTTTGCAGGTCAAGGTCTAGAGAGTAGAGAGAAAGTGTGGCCTAATGAAGGGTCATGATCATATTTCAAGGTTTTTGACCTCATGTAAGCAATATCATAGGCTAGGTATGTTTTTTCATGTTTGTTCATGAAGTTTGAGGCTCTAATTTGAAGGGCAAGACATGAAAAGTTTTTTGGAGGTCTCTTGAGTACATAGAATGAAGGGTTCTCAACCCAAGAAGGATTTTTTTGTGTTCATTACCTTTTCAAAAAAATTCATGTGAATTGAATCAATTAATGGTATATGGATAATGGGTAATTTTCCTAGCTCAAAATTTTAGGCACTAGTTTTTGGATTGAGGGGCTATGCTTTATAAATGATCATTAAGAGTAGAAACTAGTTTAAACCCTAATAAGGACCTGATGTTGAAGATGTTTCTCAAAATAGTTCAATATGTATTTATTTTATTATGTATCTTGTATTATACTCTCTTCGGTTTGTCCAATTGGTATTGGTTATAGAGAGGAGAAAGAAAATGTTGAGTTACAAGTTTGTTTCTAAAGAAGCTATTGTATAATTCAAATGTTGCATTGGAAATAGTAAGAAAATAGATGGAGGAAGAAGGTATAGACTCATGTTTTATTTAAATGAATTTTTTTTTACAAGTTATAGTCCCAAAATGTGCTAAATTGGTCATCCAAGTTAGCCAATTGCTAACAAGCCTATTGGTGTAAATAGTGAAAAACTCAGACAACAATGAGAAGATAAATTGGAATTTGTTTTCATGGTATAATTATGGATAAAATTTCATGAATATTTTTTTTTTAACTGGTAGGTACTATTAATTCTTGGTAGATATCTTTAAATTTAGGTATAGTGGTGAAAACATTGAAGCTAAAATGTCTTGTCTGATTGAGTGAGGTCAACAAATTGGTCTATACGACCAATAGTTCCCACTAGAACATATAATGTTTATATTTTAATATGGTCAAGATATGTCAGAGGATAATTTTAATTAATTTTAATTATTTTAAATTCCTTATACATGTGTTTAAGGTTATTTTTTCATGACTATGCTTTTGACAATCTTGGCAGTTCTGAGTAAGCAAGTTGCAGTGATGAGTTTGAGACTCTATACAATAAGTTGAAGTGTATAATGTATATGGTGTTGTTTTTTACACTTGAAATTAATTTTCATGTTTTTTAAAAATCTTTGATTTTATTTTTAGAGGTTGAAAATTTGAATCCAAAATGTCTTGTCTAGTTCAAAAAAGACTATGTGATATAAGGTTAGGACAATGGTCTGTAATACCAATGTTTTCTATTAGAAATTATGGTTTTTATGATTGAGGTTTTTATAAATATGTTATAGAATCTATTTAATGTGTTTAAAATAATTTAAACCATCTTTTTCATTTGTGTATGTCAAGTAGTTTCATGATTGGTTTTTGATGGTTAAGGTAGTTCTAAGTGAGCATACTGAAGAAATGAGTTTAAGCCTTTTTGCCCTAAGTTGAAGTGTTTCAAGCACATAATTATGACCATAAGGTCATGTATATTTTTTTTTATGTTCTTTATTGATCATGTTTGAATGTATTGAGTGATTTTTAGATTCAGTATTGAAAGGCATTTTTTTTGTTTACACACGTCTAATAGGACTGAGTACTAATGAAGGGTTTCAAGTAGTGATCTATTGTAAAATGTATTTTTTAGCATAGAAGACATTATTTCATGTCTATTTTTTTTTATATGGAATTTTAATACTTTGTGTGGATTTATAAAGTTTTCTAAGGAAATTAAAGTGCAACGTGTGTCTAATAAGGCCTAATAGGTCTCCATGAGACCTAAACAAGGAATGTAGCCTATTGAGTTGTGACTAACCTAAGATTGTGATTGATTATTTTTGTAATACATCATAAATAATATTATGTGGAAAATATAAGTGTAAAAGTTCATGTGGATTACCAAGGTGTGTATAATCATGAGGCTTGTATAAAAACAATGTCTAATAAGCCTATTTAGGTGTGTGTGTGGATTTGAATGTGCAAGTAGAGAGAATGCTAGTTAAATGTCACATTTTTTAGAAAAAATACATATTTTAGAACATTATAAGAGTGTATAATATCAGTAATTAATATTTAATATTGTTTTTTTCATATGAATATCAAGGTCATATGACCTAATCAATCTTGAAGAGACCTAGTTAAGCAAAGAGGCCTAACAGGCATATTGAGAGGGATAAGAGTGTGAAGACATAAATAGGTGGTCATAATATATTATGTGAGAAAAAATTAGTTCTATATATGATGAATTTATTAGGTGGATTAGTTATTTTTGACTCACTTAGGGAATTGGTACTTCTTTTCAAGTGGGTGTTTGTTAAAGCCTAGTTAAGTGGGTGCTTGGATAGTTGGGGTTGGTGATCCATGGGGAGTTGATGCTTCAATTATAAAAAATTGTATTATTGGAATTTAGTCCATTTTTATATATTAGTTTGTTTTATAACCCTTGAGGGTTTCCCACATATGTGATGTGTTCTTTTGATTCATGCTTATGTGGATAGTTGTTTATGGTTGCAAGATCTATATGTTTGTTTGAATGGTTCACGATTTATTATGTGTAAATTAAAGAAAGGTATTGAATAATGATTCACCCCCATATCTTAGTCATTTTTATTCCAATAATTGGTATTATATCAGGTTCTTTGAAGTAGGCATAATAGCCTAAAGGAGATCCTAGAAGCAAGGATGGCTAGTAGTCAAGTTCAAGGAGGTTTATCTACCAATAAAGCTCTGTAATTCAATGGGAATAATTATGATTTTTGTATAATCATAATGATTACATATCTAATGTCAATGAGCCATAACATATGGTATTTAGTTTTGGATGGATAAAATCCACCTCATACACCACCAATGATACAACAGGCAAGAAGGAAAGTGAGAGCAATTCCAAGGCAATGAATGTCACTATATGTGTCCTATCAAAGGAAAATTTTGTGAAGGTGATGCATATTGAATTATAAAAGGTAATATGGAGAAATTTAAAGACTATATATAAATAATACACCAAGGGTGAATATGGATAAGCAAAAAACCCATAGAAGGTAGTTTCAAAGTCTAAGTAAGAAAGAAGATGAGAGAATTGCATCCTACTTGCTAAGGGTTGATGAAGTTGTCAATGTCATCAAAGGTCTCAGAGAAGAAGTGAAAGAATATATATTTTTTAAAAGGGTATTGAGATCCCTAACTTCTCAATTTGATTCAAAGGTGTTTGTTGTAGAATAAATCTAAGATAAGGATATACTTTAGATGGATGAGCTTCATGGAATCTTGACTGTCATGAGATGAGAACAAATGAAGGAATACCTCCCAATAAGGAAGAAACATTCAAATCTGAGAAGAATTCAAAATCCAAGAAGTTTAAAGATGAGGTATGTTCAAAAATTGATGATGATGAATTGATACCCATGTTTGCTAGGAATTGAGGTTTGGATATGGTAAGTATAAGGTAATTTTCCTTTCAAATGTTTCAACTGTGGTAATATTGGTCACTTTGTATCTAAGTGTCCTAACAAGGATAATATTGAGAATGATTAATAATATGATGGAAATCATTATGATGATAAGAAGGTCTATAAGCTTGAAAAGAGTAAGAATGATTTTAGAAAATATGAAGACAAGAAAGGGTCACTCAAGAACAAGAGAAGTTTTATATGCCAAAGAGGATAATAGCTAATCTTATGTAACTAACACAAGTACATCTTATAGTGATGATGATAGTAATGAACATGAAAAAAATGAAACCTTATTATTATATATAGAAATAGACAATGATGTTTGATCAAAATAGAATGGCCTTATAGATGATGAAGAATCAAGTGAAGAAGATGTTGAAGTGAACCTTGAGTCACAATTGGTGAGTGATCTATAGGATTTGAAGTTCCAAATAAATAAGAATCATAAAATAAGATCATTAGTTAAGGAATATGAAGGTCATATTGGTTTATTTGAAGTGATACTGAGTAACACATCCAAGGAGCATTATGAGATCATCAATCAGATCAAAAATCAGATGGAGATAATCACTACTAAAATAAATGCTAAGGAGGAATAACGAACTAGGTATTAATCATAAATGGATTAATTAAATTTAGAATTGGATCAAGAAACTAGAAATATGAAGACCTATAGGAAGTTTGAAAATAACATTGATGCTTTAAATGATATTTTGAATAGTCATAAGTTTATCAATGATAAGACATGTCTTATTTTCAAAATATATAAAAATGAGAACAAGGAGAATGCTAATGTGAAAAATAAGGTCAACCTTAGGAAAAATCTGAAGATAAATTCTATTAGATAGCCTAACACCATAAGGTATGCAAATTAATTTAAAGGATATTGTTTCTCATGTATTCAGTTTGGTCATAGAGCAATAGAGTGTATAAAACCCTCCAAGAATGAGTAATCATGGGGTTATAGAAAGATTCATAGTCCACATTAGTCAAGATGTATGAGTGATGTTGTTTTTTATAATTATCATAACATTGATAATATTACAATATTCTATCACCATGAATCACTAAGATAAAACAAAAAAAATCAAGCTCCTAGAGTTCAAGAAAGAATACAAACCAAGGTGTGGAAGCCAAAGATAATATATATTAGTCATGATTAGTCTACAATATAAAGTGGACTATTTGATATGGTAGATTGTAGGCCAAATATTGAAGATTATTAAGAGTGTTTATTATCATCTCAGATTATTGACCACACAGATGATTAAGAGGTCAATCCAAAGAGGATAATCAAGCCTAAAAGGATCATAAAGGATCATTATTCTTATGACATCATGGAGATATTAGAATATAATGATTTTGTGTTGTTTTAGTTCCATGTGGTAAGGGGTGACTCTATTAGTCTTCATGGAGACATTCATTAGTTAGTGGAATCTTGGTAGCTATCATGAAGACATGTTGAAGAATGTTAATAGAGATGGAAGTGTTGTTGGTATATGAGAGATGTTTAAAGGAAAATGAGGGTCATCTAAGAGTCATAATGATGAATTTGGTGAGATCAAGTTATGAAGAGAAAGGAGGAGTACTTAATTTCTCATTTGATGTCAAGTTGATGGTGTTTTAGTGTGTGATCAAAGGTTTGAGTCATATCGATCATGTCAAGGAAAAGGTGAGTGGTATTTTTATCTAAGTTAATTTGAAGTAAGTATGCATGAATTAAGGGGGAATATGTTTATATAAGGTTTCATATTATATTTGTTGAGATTTTTTTTCAATAAGGTATTATTCTAGATGTTGCAGGTGTGATCATGGTTTGTTAAGGTATAATGATGATATGGTAGTTTATGGAAGACCCTTTGCCATTAATGTTAAATAGGGAAAAATAACATAATGGGTGATAAGAATGATTAGGTTGTAGTGGTTTTGACATCAATGGAAAATGGGGAGTTTTTTGGCATGTTGCTATCATTTATGTCAAGGTTGATGTAATTGATGTCAAGGTACATTTAGTGAAGGTGCATGATGAGTGGTCATTGAGGTATGTACATGATGTGACAAGGGGAATTGATGGAGTGTTGTCATTTAAGTATGTTTTCATGAAAGATAATTTGAAGTTAAAAGAGATAATTTTAAGGTAACTAATGCCTTATGGTGGTATGAAGATATAGGTCATTGATGTCAAGTTGCATAAGAAGCCTAGTCATGAGCCTCATGAGCTTAGTCATGACATGAAGAGGTATGCACATGAAATTGAATGAAAAAAGGAATTTGAAGTATTTGTGGCACTATTTTAGTATGTTTGAGGCATTGGATCACTCATAAGAGTTTTAGGTTGATCCTAGAAAGGTAGGACCTTTAGTCTAAGTCTACACCTAGACCATTTCTAAACCTTGCCTGACCTAATGTGGCATGAAGAGAACTTATGAAAAGGTATAAGCATGGTTTATTGGTGATATGAGTGTACACAATCATGATTTTTTGTGTTTGGTTTCTTTATTATGTGATTAAGTTAGAGAGTGCATGGAAAGAGGAAGGAAGCTTAGTTTTAAGGCATAATTTGGTTTACAGGTCAAGGTCTAGAGAGAAAATAGAGAGAGTGTGGCATAATGAAGGGTCATGATCATATTTAAAGGTTTTTGATCTCATGTAATCATTTTCATATGTGAGGTATACTATTTAATTTTTGTTCATGTATTTTTAGGTTCGAGTTTAAAAGATAAGGCATGAAACATTATTTGGAGGTCTCTCGAGTACATAGAATGAAGGGTTATAAACCCGAGAAGGATTTTTTGTGTTAATTATCTCATAGAACATTTTAATTGGAACATAATTATTTCATGTTATATTATAATGGTCCTTAATAAAAATCATAGGAACTAATTTCTTCATTAAGGGGCTATGCTTTGTGATCAATCGTTAAGAGTGAAAATTAGTTTAAACCCTCTAAGAACCCTAATAAGGACCTGATGTTGAAGATGTTTCTCAAAAGTGATCAAGATGGATTGATTTTATTATTTAATATATTGTATATTTTTTTATACTCTCCCATGTACCTCCAAGTGGTATTGGTTAGAGAGAAGAGAAAGAAAATGTTGAGTTACAAGCTTGTTTATGAAGAAGCTAATGTAAAAGTCAAATGTTGCATTGGAAATAGTAAGAAAATGGATAGATGAATAATTTATATACTCATGTTTTATGTCCTTAAATTTTTTGGACAAGTTATAGTCTCTAATGTGCTAAACTGGTCATCTAAGTTAGGCAGTCATTAATAGGCCTAATGGTGTAAACAATGAAAAAACCAAGCAATAATGAAAAGATGAATTAGAATTTGTTTTCATGGTAGATTGATGGATCAAAGTTCATGAAGATGGTTTTTTTGATTTTTATGTCCTATTACTTCCTTTTATATATATTTAAATTTATGTATATTGGTGAAAACATTGAATCCAAATTGGCTTCTCTAACTTAGTGAGGTCTATGTGTAGTGAGGTCAAAAAATTGGTCTCTAATACCAATAATTACCACTAGACCATATAATGTTTATATTTTAAGATGGTATGGATATGTCATATGATAATTTTAATTAATTTTAAATATTTTAAAGTCCCTATACAAGTGTTTAATGTCATTGTTTCATGAATGTGCTTTTAAAAATCTTGGCAAATCTGAGTAAGCAAGTTGCAGTATGAGTTTGAGACTCTATACCCTGATTTGAAGTGTCTAATACATATGTTTTTGTTTATTGTGACTTTAAATTCATGTTAATTATTTTTAAAATCTTTTGAATCATTATAATAGGTTGAAAATTTTGAATCCAAAATGGCATGTCTGGTTCAAGCAAGACTCTGTGAGATAAGGTTAGGAGATTGGTCTGCAAGACCAATGTTTGCTATTAGAGCTTATGATTTTTGTGATTGAGGTTGTTATAAATATTTTATATAATATTTTTAATTTTTTTATAATAATTTAAAAAAACCTTTGAAGTTTTGGATGTTAATTAGTTTCATTATTGGTTTTTGAAAGTTCTGATAGTTCTAAGTGAGCATACTACAGAGATTAGTTTAAGCCTTTTCACCCTGAGTTAAAGTGTTTAAAGGATATGGTAGTTAACTTGAGGTCATGTATATTATATTTATCTATTTTATTTATATTTTTTTATGGATGAAGTGATTTTGAGCTTCAATATTGAAAGACAAATTTTTTGGTGTACATAGGCCTAATAGGACTGAGTACTAATGAGGGGTTTCAAGTAGTGATATGTTGTAAAATGACTTTGTTGATACTAGAATACATTATTGGGTATATATTTGAATTTTATATGATATTTTATTTTTGTGTGTCTATTTTTAAAGTTTTCCAAGGAAGTAAAGTGTAATGTGAGTCTAATAAGTATTAATAGGTCTCCATGAGACCTAAAGAAGGAATGTAGCCTATTGAGTTCTGACCGACCTAAGATTTTGACTGATTCATATTTTAACATTTGCTAAGGACTATTATGTAGTAAATATATGTGGAAAAGTGTGTGCATCCAACCAATATGTGTATGAGTACAAGGCTTGTATGAAAACAAGGTCTAATAGGCCTATTTGGGTGTGTGTGTGTGGATTTGAATGTGCAAGTACAGATAATGAAAATGAAATAGCACATTTTTTAGATTAAAGAGGTATTTTATAACATAATATGAGTGTATAATATTAGTAATGAATATGTGATAGTGTTATGGCATATGAAAATCAAGGTCATATAACCTAATCAGTCTTGAAGAGACCTAGTTAAGCAAAGAGGCCTAGAAGGAAGTTTGAGAGGGATAAGAGTGTGAGGAGTTGAAGAGGTGGTAATCATCTATTGTATGAGAAAAAATGTGTTATTAAGGTTATAAACTCATTATTTTAATGATTTTTTGATGTGTCACTTAGGGATTTGGTTCTTCCTTTCAAGTGGGTGCTTGCTAAAACCTAGTCAAGTGGGTGTTTGGCTAGTTAGGGTTGGTGTTCCATGTGGAGTTGGTACTTCACTAAATATGGTATTTTTATTATAGGATTGTATCCCATTTGTATATATTAGTGGTTTTTCCTCCCCTTGATTTTTACCCATAATATGTGATGTGTTATTTTGCTTCATGCTTATGTGCATAGTTGTTTATGCTTGTTAGATATGTATGTTTATTTGAATGGTTCATGATTTATTAAGTGTAATTGAAAGAAAGGTTTTGAATAATGATTAACCCCCCCCCTTCTCAATCATTTTGATTCTAAAATTTACCTCCATGATGGGAAATTTTTAGGTTCTTTAAAAGGGATGAGTGGGGCTTGAATAGGCAAAAGCTTCCATTTCCAAATCTAGACATTTTCATCTTTCTTTCCCCATGACTCTACCACTTGGTTCCAATTTAGAACCTTGAACTTAGGATCTTGTTATTGATTATGTGTTACAAATTTAGGGATAAATGAAGGGTTTAGGAAGATTAAAAATTGCCTTGGATTTACCTCTAATACCTCTTCCTTGTTTTGATTTTATATGGGCATGGAAGGAGGTTCTTGAGAAAGAACTTGCATAGGTAAAGGATTTGATTGGATTCAAAATTTTGATGACATATTTCATATTTTAATAGGTTTGTAATAAAATAGGGTTGACTAGATATTGAGGAGGGTAATTGAGATTGAAGAGATAGAAATTATTTCTTTTCCCATCTTACTAACCTATCCTCCATGTATTGATTCAAATCTCTTATCCCCAACCTTTAATTGGTTAGGACTTGTTGGTTTCCCTCTTTGAAAACTACCCACTCACTCCTTGTAAATTTTATTGAGTCACTTATATTTTTCATGAGATAAATAGGGACAACTTCATCAATATCTATTATTCCATCCATATTTCCTATTACTACTTCATTCTTTAACATCTTCTTGAGTAGCTGAGAGTCTTGCTTTTTCTTAGCTTGAATTTTCCTAGTTACACACTCCTCATTATATATTAACTCTTGTTGATGTGAATCTTGATAGGACTGATATGAATGATGACAAACTTGGTAATTTTGATGAGGATATGAGGAAAAGTAGCACTCTTGATAACAATTTGAGTCATATTGATAGCTAGAGTGATATGGAGGGTGATTAGGGTCATTGTAGGGATGATATGGATAAACATAAGACTGATATGGCTCATTAAGATAATAGTAAAGATCAACATGTTATTGGTAAGGATAAACATAAGCTTGATATGTCTCACCAACTTGAGTAAAATTTAAATCCACTCTAAAATCATCCATTATATTTCATGAGAAAGGCAAAATAGAGATTACTTTCTTGAAAGAATACCTAGGCTACTAAAACTAGCTAAATTAACTTTTAGTCACCATTGGTTCTTGTGTTCATGCCTCAAAATGTTGGTACATCAAATATAAACACCAAAAACTATTAAATGGGTATATTATATTATCCCACCAAGTGTGTCATATTTTTACCATCAAAAATTTCACCCTTGAGGAGGTTGTTCAAGCCTCCTCACTTAAGTGATAGAAGGGAAATAATCATAGGTTATGTGTCACCTAAAGAATGGATTGAACCTCTAGATAAGACCAAATCCCTTGATGCATCACTAAATAACTATAAACTAAGCTACCAGTTTCAAATTAAAAGGGAGAGAGAAATAAAAGAAAAATAAACTAAGGAGGTGATGCACTAAATTTTGTGACCTCTACCACTAATTTGTATGTGTACTGAGACCTATAGGAATGCCATAAACATACACTTATCCTAAGAAGATCCTATTACATGAATGACTTTCAAAGAGGTTAATTAATGTGAGATTATAAGGGAAGATGTTTACTACTTATAATCCACTTAAAATTCCTGATGACACTCTTCATAACCTATAATAGAGAACCAATATATAATAAGGCAAGAAGAATATGACAATAAGACAAGGTTAGCTAAGTCTACACTTGCCTATATCAACCATTCAAAGATTCACACTATAAAAAGCCATCAAAGGAGGTAAAACAATCATATTACTAATTAATAGGCATATAAAAGAGTATGGATACACCATACTCATCATGGAAGGATCCATTCAATGACAAAATTAGGCATACATATAGAAGATAATGAGAAGGAGAAGGAGAGAGAAGAGGAATTGGAAAATCTCATGATAAATGTCACATTAAGAATAATCAAGTTAAAATAAGTAATGCATGTCATTTAAAAGTCCCAAACTCCCCCTTCAACATGTGTGCACTTTGATGATATTCCTCTCAAAGTGGCATAGGAGTTACTTCATTGCCTTAGCAACTCACCCATCTTCCTTAAATCTACCCATTATGAGTGATTATGAAGTGTAAAGTAATTTATTTAGGTATAACATCCTATATCACATTTTAAATCTATTGGACATCTCTATCCAATCATATTTCCACTTTTTTTTTGCAATCTCTCTCATAGTTCTCATGTTTTTCTCTAAGAAGGACTATTCCTTGTAACCCTATTTAGATACAAAGATGTAAGGTTTGGAATATATGTAACACTTATACATAAATTTAAAGTAAATTTTATTACCCATCATCTCATTATATATTTAATCCAAATTTCATGATTTAACTCTCAATTCAAGCCCACTTTCTCGACCCCCATCTTTCCTAATTAGGCCTAAAACAAGCACACAACCCTATAGACCATGTAAATACATATAGTACCACTAAAAAAACCAAAATAATTTTAATAACATAAAATTAGTTCATATTATTATTTTTTATGTATGTATAAGGGTTGTAACTCAATTTATACCAAATTTCAACTTTTTAGCCCTTGTTGGTCATGCTCAAGCCTGAGTAGGTTGAGAGTAAGGAAAATTTCATGGGAGGAGTTTTAGGATGTTTAAAAATAATAAAAAACTTTTTTTATGTATTCCCCACCTTAAATAAACGTCCCCAACCATAATTTTTCCTTGATCAACCTTTTTTACCTCTTAAACAAGCAAACATGTAACAAACTATGTGTAAAAGAGGATTGTGTATGCAACTATAGGTGTTTTTTGGTCATTTAATCAAATTATAAACCACATTAAACATTCCAATATCATTCATGTATTCCCTAAATTATATTATATCAATACAAACTATAATCTTAATTAACTCATTACACATTCTCTTAAATCTTTACAAATAGGCTTACAAAAAGAGATTTCATAACAAGGTTGTGTGTATGTGTTCAAAATAGGGTTTTAGAGTAAAACATCATCATGGAATCTATCATATATTTTTAATATTTATCATAAAATTTTACCAATTCTATTATGTTATGAACATAACATTTTCCTTCATACAAAGCTTCAATATAACTATGATTAAGTCACCATGTCTTAATTTAGACCTACACACTTGTATACTCACACTCAGTCAAAGTTTTTGAGAAAAAAAAGTAATATTAGTGTTTTATTTTGGTTTTAAAAGTTTCATTAAAGTTTTAAACCTCATTACCCAAGTATAAAATTAGTTTTATTATGTGTATTGATCATCATTTAGCTTTATAATCTAATAAACTCAGGCTTAGGGTTTTTAGCCATCTCACTTATTTTGACCCTAGCCTCTAATGTTTTATGTTATCTCCATATTAAAAGGGTTAAAATCACACTTAAAACATTATCTATGGTTATTAATTACCTAAAAAAATTCTCATAACTCTTAACCAACGACAAAATGTATGTTTTCAATGTCCTTTTTGTAGGAAGACTTGTAGGTCTGTGTTTATACTTAGCAACTATCAAGTTTTGAGAGTGAAGTTATTATTGTGATATTCTAATTATATTCAAGTAAAATATATTCTTGTATATCCTTTATAACTCCATAACTCATGTATATTTTATACCTAGACCTATACTCTCAAATTAATTATTCAAATCATGATTTGAATATAAATTTGTAGGTCTGCATTTTACAACTCTCCATGAGTCCTAAGCCATTATTGAGATGGATCTTCAAAATATTAAAGGAAATTGAAACTATAATCATCCTCTTAATTATCCTTTTCATTTATTTAAATTTTATACACATCTTTTTAATGTAAATATAAGTGCTACTTTTTCAAGGTCTCTTATAATCTTGACACAATCCCTATCAAATGTTATTTCTTTGCCTTCTGATTATAGGTGATTATTATAATTCAAATAAAAAGATGTTATTATTATACAATAAATTATTTTAATCTTAAATTAAATTAATAATTCTTTTCAATAATCATCACACTTCAAACTACACTAACATTTATATTCATCATGAAAATACATTAGAAGATAGTGTTGTAGGAGGCTTGTTGAAGACCAATAAATCCTAAATTTTATCATAATTACATTAATTATTTATTTATTTAACCTTATTGGATTTAAAGGATAAATTAACAGCTTGTGGATATTTTTTACAATCCACATGGGGTAAGAAACATGTAAAATCATCAAAACCTTGCCTGCCACCTTCAAAAATCAATAAAAGGAGTCTTTTTTCCTCTTAAGTGACCACATGTGCCAAATTAATGCTGAAATTTATGTTTTGGGAGCACATGTATCCTAAAATACTTCAAAACATCCTTCATTTTGATCAATTAGTTCTAAAATTTAAGGAAATCTCCTAAAATTGAGCTAGTGGGGTTTTAAGAGGGTTTTAGAGCACTTATTTTTTGTTAGTGATGGTTCATAAAGTTAATCATATATAACCTACAAATAATTAATGTAATATTGAGGGAATATTTACCAATATATTCCCCTAGGATCATTTTAGTCAACTCTTTTTCTCCTTCATGAACTAAGCATTTGAAAATATCCCTCACTAACTTGCAAAGAGATTCATGGGGAAATAGAGTAGATTTTTGGCATTTTTAGACATGTTAATACTTATTGAGAATATATATGACATAATTATGATTAATTAATCCATTTAGTTTCTCTTAGACCATATTCACTTGGAAAGCATGCAATAGTGCCTCAATAGACCCCTTTCTAGCAATGAAAACAACCATATTTTACTTGGAACTCTATTAGAGCTGAGGAACAAGTTATCATGGATTTTTTTCAAGACTGTATATAGGTAGAACAATGTGATAATAAAATTTTCAAACTATTTACCTACCATATCTTATCATATTCCTTCCTTTCATGTTAGAAAATGAACAAGAAACCATTTAAAATGTCTTATAATGTTAGAAGGGTGAAATGTGCATCATTTTTCAAGTTGTACAAACCAAAGAAGTAAAAATATGATCTTGACATGTACCACATGACCTAATAAAACCCTTTAAACCTTTATCACCCATAAACTAAATTGGACTTGACATGGAGTAGCTTGGGAAAGCACAAGACAAAATGAACAATTACCTTAATCTTGTTAAGATTACCTTAAACTCTACTAAAACCTTATGAA
This sequence comes from Torreya grandis, assembly GCA_037957365.1. Lineage (NCBI taxonomy): Eukaryota > Viridiplantae > Streptophyta > Pinopsida > Cupressales > Taxaceae > Torreya > Torreya grandis. The sequence continues at coordinate 1,047,728 of JARHVA010004449.1, read as the reverse complement.
GGTTTAAGTTATAAACATTGGTTAGTAACTTTTAGGACCATGGCCTCATAGTTTGGTTGTGCCACCCCAGGACACCTTCATCACTACTATTAATCACACCACACATTACCATGACAAGACAAGATATAAATAATACAAACACTTTCAAGTCTATCAACAAAGTTAAACATGAGCTAAATAGCAAGTTTTTATTTATAGTCACCTATGGTAGCCAGATTTGGCTAACATTACTGATGAAATTATAATGCTTAAAAATCCCTTTAGGTGATGTTGTTATATGGAATATGATTATATCCATTTTATATGTTGATTAAATGGTGTCTGAATCATGGATCATAAGATTGTAAATTGGAAATTTCATGTGTATGATGTTATAAGAATCTATCTATATAAATTATTGTATTATTTGGTATGTTGGCTATTGATAATTGATTAAGTGTTCCTATTTGAACAAATTATGTAGTTTCATCTATTCGATTAGAGTAATTTTAAGTTTGAATCGAATCTATAAGAACATGAAGGGATAATTAAAGAATGGGACTATGACAAGCATGGTTATATCACAAAATGCCTTACTTCATACCTAAAACACTTATTGAATCATAATATTAGTTGATTGTCTATATATTATTCACCCTCTCTTACAGACTTAACATGTTGAATAGGTGGCTAGATTTTTTGTTTGGTTAGTGAAACTTGTTGTCTCCTCATATTAAGATATTGTAGACTGAGTACACAAATGTCTAGTGGTTGATTGACATATATTTCCATTAATTACATGTGTGTTTAAAGAAGAAAAACATGAGTTAGTCTAAGAAGTAATCATAAAAGTATGCATAGCCACCTGTGCCATTATGGACATGGAGAATAAATTACCTTAATAAGGTATGGAATAGTGAATGAAAGTGGTTGCAAGATTATAATATTTCTTTATGTCTAAGTTGAGCTCTCCACTAGAGGTATTTTTTTCTAATTTGAAACGGGTAAAATTATTAGAAGGAAAAAAAGAGGAGGAAGGTTAGCAAGTAAGAAGAGCTAGTTAGGAGACTCGAGCCATTAGACTACTAGAGGATAGAGCCTAAAGATATTAAAGTCTATAGGTCAGATTATAAATACTTTTTTATAGATTATGTTCTTTGGATGAAATAATTTCTATTTATATTTGATTGATCTATTTTTCTATTATGAATAAGACCACTTTCCTTATTATGTCTATCTTCTTATATTTTCCATGGATGTGAGTTGGCCACCATGTAATTCTTTCCCTCTTAAGGGCCTTGGCAATGTTTGTTATCTATTTGATGATAGGGATGTTGAATCTTTATTGAAGAAATGTGTTATAGATGTATTGATTATATTAAGTGATCTTATATGAAAATACTTTTCATGGTGGAATATTTTTAAGCCCTACCATGTTGGGCATGGTGGAAAATTTATTAATCCTCCCATGAAGGTCATGGTGGACGATTGTTAAGCATTCCCATGTGGGGCATAGTGGTAGACTTATTAACCCTATCATGACTCCTAGATGGAATCAATCGAGTGAGGTATCCTCATGCTATCCATTCTAACATCAAGCCTATGTTATTATGTGATTGATTGTATGTTGGTTGTATTTTTGAAATGCTTAGCTTCATATGAATGTTCATTTTAATTCTTATCTAATTTTCTTATGGGACCAAAAGTCTCTTTCGGTAAGACTTGGTAAAATGACTATAGGTATGTACGTGGTCTTTCCTTTGCATTATGGTACACTTGATTTATATACTTATACTTACATTTATAGTGACATAAAAATTCTTAAAGTTGGGAGTCTCAAGAATGGGGGTGCCTATATAAATAATATTAATGATGGAAAATGTTTGATAGGTAATCCCACCTTTAAATGACCTAAAGATACATTAGAGTAGACAAGGACCATTTTTTAAATAGACAAATGAAATAGCATGCATTGATAATGTTAACTAAAGCAAGAATACTTGTAATAATATTCTGAAAGCTAGTTTTTTAGTGTAATGGTCTAGCTATGGGCTAAGATTTTTAATATCTAGCTATTGAAACCCTTTTGTAAATTGGAATCTAACTAGTTTGTATGTATTTTGAATGTATTTTTCCCTTGTGAGGGACTTGATAATGTAAGGGAAATTCCTTATTTCATATGGATTTTTTAATAAATTGACATCGCTATTCACTTTCTTAAATCCTTTGTAAGATCATCCTATTGAATATGCACTTGGTCTCTTCATAGATTTTATTATGATCTATATTAATGGGTCAAGCCCAAAAATGAATGGGTAGAAATTTATTATAACTACTATATGAATGTTATTGAAAATAATAATATAGATTGACATTATAATATAAATATTGAAGATATAATGGTAAAATATATGCCCTATGGAAGAGATATTTGATTAAATTATTTGAGTAAGCTATATGTTGTAGGTTTTTCCTATAACAAGACAAACTGATATAAAATATATTTATAATGGAGTTGGGATCCATTGTTATAAAAATAAAAAGGCATGTAAATCCTTAAGTTTAGATGAGGTCACCCTTGCAATGATTCATTAATTAAAGAAGATAATTTTTTAAGACCATCCCAGGATTCCATGCTCTTACTTTTTAGTAAGTTATCATTTGGTCCCTTATCTTGATGTAAAGAAATTTGTCTTTGTGATAATGGTATAAATTTTATATTCTAATGTATAATCTAGTCGTCTTATAAATTTTGAGTATCTCCCTAAGAGATGTTTCTCTAGGTCAAGTTTACCTTGTGGTTCTAATAACTGACTAAACCAATGGGAATATTAGTTTAGTTTTAAGAAATTGATTTAGGTCTCAACACCTACTTGTTTATATTGGTTATGTGAACATTGAATATCTATAGGTTATTTGAGTCTTTATAAAGGACTTAATCTTTACTTCGATCATGATAATGGTTACAGTCCATTAATAAGCATATTTAGCCTTGTCTTAGCCTTTTTATGTTTGACAAGTTGATTTCTATATTTTTCTTCATTTTTGCATTAGTCAAATTTTTATATTGACTGATTCCTTATATTTATTTATTTCCTTGTGTATTTATTTCTTTGGCTTATTCTAGTTGATTTTTTACTTAGAAATTTATTTATTTGATGTTTTTAGTCACATTTTACCTTAGATAATTTTTTGATTTTAACAATTGGCTGAACAATTCCACATTGCATCATTATGTAAAGTTATAGAGATAGTGGGGCTATTAAAACCCCTAATGTCTTTGGGGTTTTATGACATCACCAAGTAGAAACATCCCATGAACTCAAAACCTCAAGAGGCTTTCATTAGTTTGAAGTATGCAGAGTCCCATTAGGTCACCAAGTGGTATCATCTCAGTACTCAAAATCCTAAAGGGCTTAGACCTTCAAAATGAATGAACCCCTTAATGCCTTTAGGAACCTAAGGACCTGAGATAACTCCAAGTGGAATCATCCCAATGCTCTAAATCCTAGAGGGTGTAGGCTTTAGAGTTGAACCTGGGGGCTCATAACATTGCATTTGGAATGACCATGGCCCATAGTGAGTTTAGGCATGAAGTAGACCTAAAGGGGCCAGATGGCACCTGACTGTGTCAGTGATGGATGGAGATTAAAATTGATAGTCTACCTATAATATTGATGAATTAATATTGAGGATTATTCTTATGAAGTAATTCTTTAACACTCATGGCTAAACTCTAAGATGCTTCTAATTCTTATCCTGTGACATAAGACTGGTAAATATTTGCTCAATAGTTGACAAGAAAATTAGATATGAATATGTGTGTGTGTGGGTGGGTATCCACTTATGCTTCTAAGGTCTAGTTACATGTGAATTGGTCGTAATAATGTATGTTTTAGTGTAAAAATTAGGCATCATAGAGTTTTCTATGTTTTTAGGAATCATGATTGATACCATACATCTCCCAATTTATGTGTGGTTTCATGATTCATATCATGCATTATTGATTGCATAGTCATATTATATGTATTTATTAGTGATGGTTACAATCATAATTACTATATATATCTTGGCTTTAAACTAGTATGCCTTGAATTACATATGCTTCATACATTCCTTGACGACAAATACATTACTATGGTCACATAATCTCCACATGTTGACATGATTCTACATGATTATATCTTGATATAAATAATATGATACATTTAACTCTATTTTTAGGATATGTGACTCGTAGGCTACATCCCTCACCTCAAAGTGGGGGCATGTTATTGGTCTAGAAAAAAATAGATTTTAGGACAAAATACAATATTTAAAAATTGCAAAGTGTTTCATATATTATATAAGGATAGATATTTACAGACTTCAAACATATTTTGGGGCATATTTCATCCACATGCACTCCATTAATAGGAACATAAGTTAACTGTTTTTAAAATATTCACATATTTAGATATATTTTAAGGCATATTCAATGTATATGCACTCATGTTTTTATCATCATGAGATACATATTCTAAAATTCAACACATAAAATATATAGATGCATAACATTATATATCATGGTAGTACCAACTATATCAAATTAGGGTTATGAGGAAAATTCATGCTCTCATTATTATATTTATCAATTGACATTGATTTAGGGGGCATGAACAATGTTTGTGAACATACACACTATTATGGTTATTTATTTATTAAAAAAAATTGTGTTACCTTAAAGTGAGAAACTTTGAATCTATAAGTATGTATGCAACATTTGATTAATTTTTTGAGGTAATGTTTCTAAGGTTTAACTATGATTAACAACCTTTTCCATTAATCATAGTGATCCCAATATGGGAGATCCACCTTCTATTTTGAGGTTACAATATTAGTGCATGATTAGATAGATAAATTCGTGCAATTGAAATTAAGCAATGTTCAACAACATTAACATGACTCTTTTTTTATTTTATAATGAGGCTTAATATATTTATCTTCCCTACCAATTCCCTTTCCTTAGTTACACAAATTTGAGGAATAAACATCCCAAGTTATTCAATTATTAAGTAAGAAAGGAAAATTATCTAATGCTTCAATAAGTTACAAGGCAACACAATTCACCTAATTAAATGTTTCATATTTATTTATTCTTCAAATTCAAGTTTCAACTTATACATTCTCATATTCTATTCCAATAACTTTGACCGATACATTTTTATTGTAGGTTTTATTCTAGTAGACTACATGTTTGGATCATATCCAAAAGATAAAGTGTGGTGTGTACAATTAGGTATGTTTATTTATCCTTTTATAGTATTTGTATTGAATTTTCATCCTAAAATAATAGGGAAAATTTTTTAGTAATTATAATATAGTAATTGATACTCAAAAATTATATTTTTAGCCTACCTTCAGCCTACATGACTTATGCATTTATAAATAAATTTCATTATCCATTCTCTCACCTCTATTTGCCTTCTAAGACCCTAATCCTCTTTATTTTCTATCATTCACCTATATTAACTTCCTTATCATATGTCAAAATAATTATTTATCATACTCATACATCTCTATATCATCATATCAATGTTCTTATCTACTAGACAGTGACATTAGACTCAAAACATATTGTTTGATGGTAGATTATAAATCTGAAAGTTTTATCTTGTGTCAAACAATGTCCACATTTTAAGTTCAAATAATTCTTATAAGTCCAGCTATATATCTATCATGTTAATGGCATGATAAATTATCCAAATAGTCTCATATAAATACAAAATAAGTGTCAGCCTATAACCAATCTATAAATCTTGTATCAAGAATACTCAAACACTTACACATGAAAAAGGAATTTCCCTTTTCTTCTCAATTAACTAATTGGTCACAAGGACTAGGCCTTAGATAAGTTTGAATCGTCTAAAGATCTAAGAAATGTTTTCTAATTAACAAGTATCAAGAGTTAGATTACAAGTTGCATACATTTAAGGAATGATATTGTAAAAATTCATGTAATAGGGATATCTACATACTATTTGAATTCACTATTCATAGTATTATATATGTATATAATTCTCAACCATTCAATTGGACGTAATTATGGAAATCTCAACCCAATTTTATTCTCATTTTATTGGCCTAATTCTATCATTATAAGCGCACCTAAGGTTTTAAGTCAAGGAGATAGATTTATATTAGTCATGCACATAATCAGACCTTGGGATCAAAAAAAAACAAAAATGTAATCACATTTACCTATATTTAAATAGTGGGAAAATCTATAAATATACAACTATCACACTTCAAACACATCAATATACACTACCAAACTGAGGTTGGAATTATTATCAAAGTGCACAAAGGGATCTAATTCTAATTTGAGTAGTCAATAGTTTAGTATTCAAATTTTCTTATTACATGTTTGTAGTACCATTCCTCCACATAGTAATTAAGTTTTATGTATTCTATCATTAATTATACTTTATATATTTATCAATTGAAATTGTCAAATTAACTTCAGTCCTTCACATTCTTATTTATGGTTAATTTTAATCCATCATAATCTTAATTATACATATAGTTTATATCTTATTAGGTTTTTCACTGATCCAAAATAGGTTAAAGCACATACCTAAGGAATCATTAGTTATTTAAAAAAACATTAAAAACAATTTCCAACTATTGTTACATATCTTTAAGAATGAATGCATATTATTCTTGATGATAGACTTTATGAAAGTTTGATGTGTATTTCTTCCACTTTATGGGGATTAAGATCATATTTAATAAATAAAAATGTTTAAACTATTTACAGGATAAATCAATTAGGCCCTCCTACTCTATTTTTTTGTTTTGAGTGTTATTGATAACAAGTGATCCAATTTGTATAGTGCAAAGCCTTTCAAGCTCATTGAAGATCCATGTCAACCTTATTAAAGATCAAATTCAAGATTATCAGTGGATAATACACAATATTATCTCTAATCCATGTCATACATACATTTTTTGCATAATATATTTATAATTTTTCATGAGGGAGTATTAGAAGAACATTTAGAAGCATAAAATTATTTGTATAGGTATGTAAGAGAGTACTCTATTTTGTGCTTTGTTTTTATAAAAATAGTTTATTTTATTCAACCTTATATAAATAAATATTATTTTTAGGTATTAATGGAAACATAAAGGCATACTAAATTCATATAAGTAACATTATTTTAAAAAATAAAATATTTTTAAACATTGGTACAAAGCACCTTTGGTATTAAATCAAGAATATTCCATACTCATTGAAAATAATAGAAAAAAAAAAAAACCCTTTCATTAATGGTGATAGATTTTATCATCATAATGAAACCATATTTTCCATTGGCAAATATGATATCAATTGTTAGGATTTTATTTCAATAAAATTATATATAAATATTTTTAAAATATTATTTGAAGGTAGATAAACCAATTTTAAATCATATCCATATTCTACTAATTGTATCTAAAAATGCAAGATTGCATGAACCATATTCAAGTATGAACAAACAATATTTATGGTTGTCAACATAAAAATATATATATGTTGAGGATGAGATCAATAAAATACTTAAAATGTGTTAATACCTTACATAACACACATAAACCTTAAACAACTTTCTTTGAATATGACTTAAGTTTTAACACTACATAAAATTCATTAACTAACATTGGAAAAGGTAACTATTGACATTCTCAATATTGAATGTTAGGGCCTAACTTTTACTTCAACATTAAGAGTACAATCCTTACAAAACTATTGGATTTTTTTATCATTTCTATTTTTATTTGAAATTAAATAATACAAAATCAAGGATACATCCATATCAGAAATAAATAAATAAATAAAAAGGTTATATTTTTATTAGAGATCCCTCTTTATTAACTATGTCTATTTTGAATCCAATCTCATTGTTTTCTTTACATATTTACTTCTCTTAATGATATGGAATAATGAATAAAATTTAAAATATTTTTTGTAATGTAGCTTATTATAATCTCTTATTTTTATTTCACTTTCTTTCTTTTTAAAACCATTTTAGAGACATTTCTTTCAATCTCTTGGCTTTTTTATTGCACCCTCTTCATGTAATTGCTAGTGATAAATTATCTAAATGTTAATTATTATTATTATTATCATTTAAGTTATTTTTTCATTTATGATTGTATATACTATCTTAATTAAACATAATATTAGACACACATTTTATGTGCAATTATTACGTATGGATGAATAGTCTAAATTAATATTTATGTGTCTCCATTCAACCCTTACATACATATTGTGTGCATTGTGATATGTCATCAAGACTATCTATACAAATCTAATGCATGTTATAGTAATGAAAATGATAAACCTTGTCTTATTTTTAAATCATCTTATGATTCATTTCGTAGCTATATATGTAATGGTGAAACCTTAACATAATTAATTTATAAAATTTTAATAGGTTGGACTCTTAAATGGTATAAAATTTTATTGTTAAATTCCTTCCAAAATTTTCAAACCCTATCCAGATTTTTCCTTTTTTCCAAACTAATAATGATATTAGGGTTTCATTTATCTATTATTTTCAAGCTTTGTGCTTATATTTCACACAATAAATTTATTATTGCACATGATTCAAACACTATTTCCCTTAGTATATCTTCAAATGATTATGGAAGCACTAATAATATAGAGACTCATATGGATAATCTAATTTTATGAGATGATTTATACATTAATAATAAATGAAATGCTAAAAATTATTACAACCTAGACAACAAATAATGAATAACCTAAATAATCCTTCAAATCATCCACAAGCTCCTAGACTCAATGAATGAGAAAATACCTTGACCTTTAAAATTCAAAATACCCAAGTAAAATATTTATACTTGAATTATTAAAAATATCAACCATTTACAAAGATATATACTATAATACTAGGAGAAAACTACTTTATTAAGTGATACGCAACCTTCTCGATTCCTTACAATTATTGGATATTTGAATTTTTTTTGAGAAGCCAGTAAATATTGAGACTAATTAAGTACATCAAAGTGATGTTATTGAATGTATTTTACCATTATTTTACTTATTATACACCTAAGAGACAACAAATAATGGAACATATGCACTAATTCATATTATGGAAAATATATTAATAAACACACTAATTTGAATTGAAATGACCAATTGATATTATAAATTCATAATTTATAAATGTCAAATTAAGAGGGATAAATTACTTGTATACTTATACCTACATGTTTCTCACATATTACTCACTCAATTTGTAAACATTTTGTATGTGCTTCATCATTTTTTTTGTAGCAAAACCAATTACTAAAATCCTTCCTAGATGTTGTTAGCAAAGTCAAAAACCAACATTATCTAGCACTATTATAGATTTCTGGAAGTGTACCTAAACATTTTATTACAATGTGATTTTTTAAATGTGCACTTCTCCATTATTACGTTCAAATATATGTTTTATGTTTCTTTCATACAAACCCTTTTTTCTCAATTGACCATAAGGTTCCCTTAAAATGGGTTAGTATTTTGGGTTGAAATGGACCCAACCACTTCTCACTAATTAGTTGAGAGTTTTATACATTATAATAGTATTAATACGGATCAAATTTAATGTATTTCTCCCAATTGTTTGTGTATAACATCTTTAATAACTTATAAAAAAATTCTATATATTAATCTTTGATAATTAACATCATGCAACTTTGACTTTTCACATTGAATTTTTTTATATAGACTATTATAGGATTACTCCTCAAAATTATGAAGTGTTTTTATTCCTTTGTTTAATGTTTAAAAAGAGTGTTATATGATTTATAAATGTTTATAAGACTTCTAAAGTGACTAATAACCTTACAGGTGATTTATATTTATAAATGACTCCTCGTTGATTGCTCACTATGAATGATCCATTAGAGTTATCTATTATGACCTAATAGAGGATTTACAATATGACAAATAAACATAGAGGGCCCCGTAGACACTGTAAATAGAGGAAGACACTTGAAATAATCAACATTGTATAGGATTACCAATACCCTCTTGGAAGTTAAAAATGAGGATTTGGAATATGGATCATTTCTATCTAGGATTTCAAAGGGTTCATGCATAAACTACATTGATCTTGAATAAACACATCTAGTGAATAAATGTGGCTAATAAATTAAATATGTAGATTAATAGATGGAATGTGTGCTCAAGACTCAACTATATTCAGAATTTTAAAATGTGTTGAAATATGCCAAATTTGATGTTTCCATAGTCACAAAGACCAAATTTAGGTGTCTACAAATGCCCCCTTTTAATCTAATATTTAAATTACTAAAGTAAAAGGATAAAAGAGTTAAATTTTATGCCTATGATAACCATGCATGGTGTTGATAGGTGCATCCAAAATATACCATTTGGGCCATAAAAACCTACAATAAACATGTATAGATAAATGTCCTTAAAATAATCTAAATCATTAAAAATAATAAATTTAAGGCTAAGAAATGAATACACTATATGGTATGTGAGATAATATTTCACTTATTGAACTTGATTGGAGAAAACCATGGAATGAACATTTCCCAGGGACATGTAACTAGTAAAACTATGAGCTAAGGAGTGTAAGTTTCTCAATTACCAATATTGAGAAGGAAATGTTAGTATTTGATTGATGAATTAACCTCAATCACACTAACTCAGGTAATAAAAAACCCTTTATTATAGAACCCAAATATTAGGTTTATATATAAAATGGTCTATTGTTGCAGATGGATATAGAATTAAAGTGCTTAATTAGTACCATCTATCCCCACCAATCCTTGGTAAAAAATGAAACAATATGTTTATATAAGCAAATTCCATGACCCATATGATCCAATTGTTCCTGATAATGATGTAGAATGTCAAAATTTATCCTAAAATATCATAAAATGTCTCAATTTTTCCTCATAATCATGTAGAATATGTCTCAATCTACTCAATCTAAAGTATATCAACCATATAATCTATCTTAGAATGTGAATGTTATATCTAACATAGATTGAATCTCTAACCAAACCCATTATGCTCCCCTCTTTTGATATGAGGGATTAAGCCTTTGAGTCACTCATCTCATAAGAAAGAGCTATGTCCATAATGTGTTATATATAAAAACATAATCATGTAAATTACATATACAAATATGATAAGATATGGATTCATATAAAAAAATTGAACATTACAAGCACAGATGAAATATGTAATCCAATGCAATGGAATTTATTTGTTATTAATAAATAGGATATAATCCTGATATTTTATGTGAAAATAATCATTTAATTCATCTATATATGTCAATGAAACATCAAGTAATAAGAATCATAGTAGTTTTATGATATAAAGCATGTAAACACACATAATAAAGATATGTATGATATAAATAATAATACCAAGAACACCATAATAATATATTTATAGAAATGTATGAAAACATACACACAAATTCAATATCATATTGAACAATCTGTAAGCTTATAGATCATGATCTAAAAACACATAAACTTAGTAGACATGACTTGAATCTGACTTAACATGGACATGACATGGATGTCATAAAAATAATATTTTTGGGGTTACATTATAGCCCACATTGTTCCATAAATCAAATAAATAATATATTTATTATTTACACGCAACCACATATTTAAAAATTAGTTCTATGAGTATTAAATTATTATGTTTAATTTAAAAGGGGTGGATCGGTGGGTTACAACTATTCACATCCATTATAAAGGTATTTTGACTTTTGGTGAAATATCATATCACAATTATTACAACATTGTATTTTATGGAAGTGGTGATCTCTAATATTTTTGTGAAGAAGTGAGGTGAAGAAGTAATTTATTGGGTCTATAAATTTTTCTCAAATGATGGAATAAAATTTGTGGGATTTTTACCTCATTGAGATTTTCCCATGCTAAATACATGTAATGTGTCATCTCTTTATTTCTTACATTATTTAATTATTATTGAAAGTTATATATTTAATTAGTTTATTTATTTACCTATCATTCATATTTTAAAAATGTTAGATTCCTTCCCTTGGTTATTCTAACATGGATTCAAAGCCACAATTTGTTTGATCAATGTTTACAAGTTGTTTGATCAAATTTGCATGTTGTTTGACTTTACATTTTATCTAGCTAAACAACTTACTTGCAGGTAGTTTGAATGTTATATATATATATATATATATATATATATATATATATATATATATATATATATATATATATATATATATATATATATATATATATATATATATATATATATATATATATATATATATATATATATATATATATATATATATATATCTGTGTGTGTGTGTGTGTGTGTGTGTGTGTGTGAAAATAATTCAAAAACATAATTATGCTAATTACACACACACACACACACGTGTGTGTGTGTGTGTAATTAGCATAATTATGTTTTTGAATTATTTTCACATATTTATAATTACATTATATATATATATAATGTAATTATAAATATGTGAAAATAATTCAAAAACATAATTATGCTAATTAAACACACACGTGTGTGTGTGTGTGTGTGTGTGTGTGTAATTAGCATAATTATGTTTTTGAATTATTTTCACATATTTGTAATTACATTATATATATATATATATATATATATATATATATATATATATATATATATATATATATATATATATATATATATATATATAATTTAATTATAAATATGTGAAAATAATTCAAAAACATAATTATGCTAATTAAACACACACACACGTGTGTGTGTGTGTGTGTGTGTGTGTGTGTGTGTGTGTGTGTGTGTGTGTGTGTGTGTGTGTGTGTGTGTGTGTGCGCGCGTAGATGTATATTGAGATGTACATGTACATGTATAAATACAAATCCATATATATACATATATATGTATATGTATGTGTATGTGTATGTGTATATGTATATGTATATGTATATGTATATGTATATGTATATGTATATGCATATGTATATGTATATACATATATACATATGTATATACATATATATGTATATGTATGTGTATATGTATACATGTACATGTATATGTATACGTATACATATACATATACATACACATACACATATATTTATTTATTTATTTCTACACACACACACATTAATATTATTGAAAAAAAATTGTTGGATGGGGGTTCAACCCAACCCCTCCACTTCTCCCCATTCATTTTTTTTAAAATTACATTTTGTATTCTTTTAAAAGAAAAAAAAAAATATATTAAATATTATACCTTGTGTCTTATTTTAAAGTTGGATTTGTGCTTGATTTACCATGTCCGTTGCTCTCCAAGTTGCTCCACCTAAAAAAATGAGTTTTATAAAAACTAACAAGCCTTCACTTTATTTTATAAATACTAATTTTGTTACACTAAAAAAAGTCATTATAATAATTTTCTTTTATTGTGTTAAGATATGCTATGTTAAAAATAAAACATTCTTTTTTAGTAATTTTTTATATGTTATGTTTAAGGCTTGAACAATAATTTTTATTAGCCTTAAAACATTTCACCTTAGTAATTATTTGTTATGTAATGGTAAAATCTTTTATGAGTAATTTTATAGTGAATAACAAATGACTTAGTTAAAAAGCATTGTTGGAGACTCCTCAAGGAGCCTTCTCCTTGGGCAAACATTTTATTTTCCAAATATCTTGGTTACAATCCTCCTTTATCCTTATTTAATGATCTTACTTTTATTAAAGGATCCAAAATCTAGACTTTATTTTCCAAGAATAGGGATACTTTACTAAAAGGATGCAAGTGTAAGTTATGTAATGGTCATAATATTAGATTTTCGAAGGATTCTTGGATTCTAAATCATTCACTGGAGATTTTTATTCCATGGAATTAAGTTGCTCATTATATATCTTCTATTTTGGGAGAAATGGTGGTAGATTATATACAAGTTTACAATGGTATAAAATTTTGGAAGCATCAACCCTTGATAATCTTGATGTAGCTTTAGCCACTATTATTTCAAATCTTAATTTCATTCTCAATGGTAACTATATTACAAATCTATAGTAGGAGAATGAATTAATTTGGATTAATTCAACTGATGGAAATTATCATGTTAATTTTGGATATTTTAAGATTCAAAATTTGATAAAGAGGGGAAATTCATGGGGTCAAATTTGAAATAAAAATATAATTCCAAAAATCAACATATTCATCTAATTGAGTGTCCAAAATAGAATTCTTACATTGGATAATCTAATTAAAAGTGGCCTTAATGTGGTAAATAGGTGTGTACTATGTGAGAAATCTTGGGAATATATTAATCATACTTTCATTGATTATGTATAGTCTTTCCACATTTGAGGTTATCTACTACAAAGATTCAAAGTTTATTGGGTTCTTCCTTCATTTATTATGGAGGCTTGATAGGCTTTGTATTCTCCCTTTGTTAACCAAGAACTCAAGGAGATTTAGAATTTGGCTTTCCCTCATCTTTTATGGGGAATTTAGAAGGAATGTAATAGTAGAATATTTAAGGATAAGAAAATTCCATTTATTAGATTATTTACCAAAATCTTTTCCCTCTTATTTGAATATTTCAAAAATATACGATGGGGAAAAAGGCAGCTTTTCTTGTCATTTGAAGAAATAATTACTAAGGAATGAAAGCTTAAACTTGAAAACATTCCCCTAGTGGATCCCAATATATCCTTGAGAAATTTTGTGAGATTGTTGGCTCCTCAACTTGGTTGGGTGAAACTAAATTTTGACAGTTCTTAAGGGAACCCTAGGCTTTTAGGAGGTAGAGGGGCTATTCAAGACCATCAAGGAGATCTTATTTTAGCTTATTACGGAAGCATAGGATTCAAAACAAATAATTTCTAAGAAGCATTAATAGGTTTCTAGGGGGTCAAGGTGGCTCTTGAATTGGGTTTCCAATACATTTATATTGAGGGTGACTCTCTCAATATCATTAACTATATCAATAAGAAGAATTTAGTTTCCTTGTCTATATTATATATAATAGATGAAACTACTCAGTTAAGCAAAGGCTTCGAAAAATTTATCTTTCAACATACATGTAGAGAGGGAAATATGCATGCTAATACCTTTGCTAATAGAATATTAGAAGCCAAGGAGTTCAAATTTTGGCATAAAATAGAGGTTTGACCCAATCATTTCAATGATATTATTATCAAGGACAAATGTAATATCATAAATATAGTCATGTAAGGGTCAGATTTATGATCAAGATTGACATGTAAAGACAAGCTTTGAAATGGGTGTTTTCATTATGTAGAGTCATAATAAAGTTTGTAATCATATCAGTAAAAGGTATATTTTTTTCAGCATTACATGGTCAGCCAATACTTCAATCATTTGAAGGATATTACTATTTACAAATTTATTTACTCTGGTAGCCCTTCAAGTGTAGTTTTGGTGAAGTCTGTAAATAGGTTTGGAAAATTCTACACTCATGGGGTATAACAAACTTCATTTATTGTATTTGTGGATACAATACTTATCTCTCACATCAATTTTTAAAGAACTAGGTAGATTGAGTGGTTAATATCTGGAACTTTTTTGTTGAAATCATAGATGAGCTAATTTTAAGGGTTACTTGGCTTCAAATTGAAGAAAATAAATATATCATATTGACTATGAACCTTGAGAAGGAAAATGACAAATTTATTGTGGGTGTTGAAAAGATCACTATTTTCTAAGGAGGATTCATAAGAGAGGATTTCCTTGTTCCATTCAATGAAGTGGTGGAGAAAATTATAAGGTGTGTAACTCTTGATGATCAATATAAATTGGTGCATTACTATCATTTCCATTTCCCAAATTATCTTCATCATAACATTCATGTTAGTATTATTTTTTATATTTTACATTCCTTGAAACATTCAGTGAAATAGCTCCAAATGGGAAAGAAAATAGATCCACTGTACCACATACTTATTTTCCTTATATACAATTTTTTCCAAGATCAAACCCTCTACTCAATATTCAATTGCTAAAAATAAGATTTTCAATGTGAATGTCTATGACACTGGGCCTCCTAAATGGATTATGAGAAGTATTTTCAAACCTAAATGTGAGAAGGATGAGGATCATAGCAAGGATGATAATAAGGAAGAAGGTTATTTTAAATATCTGATGTTTCAAGAAATAAATGCAATAATTGATCTTGAGGAGATGGACAAGCATAATGTCAAGGAACATAATACTCAAATCAAGACTCATTTACCTAAAAATAGGTAAGGCATAAAATATAACACCACAGATAGGAAAGAGAATGGTGATAATGTAGGTGCACAAACAAAGGATCCTTATTTTAATATTTAGGCCAAATTTGATTTGAACTCATTCAAGGATATAGTAAAGAATCAAAGAAAACTATAAATTTTGGATGATGAGGTAAAACTTTATAAATATTTCCTTCATTAGTTTATAAAGGATCATACAAGACTAAAATAAGAGGCAAATAACTTCAACAAAAATATGGGATTTATTGCACAAGGGAGAGGAAATTGGAAATGGTTACTCAGATTGAGATTCTTACTAATAAAATTAATACGTTGGAGCACGAAAATAGAGAGCTCAAGGATAAGCTTAATATTCTTGTTAGCTTTAGTAAGGTAATGGTGAATAATGCAATGTAAAGTATGAAAAAGTTATATGTATTTTTTAATAATGCAAAACCAAGTGAGAATGAAACCACGGCCAAGAAAAAGCTTAAAGGAGTGACTACTATGAATGAAAAGGATAAAATAGTAATTAGTTTGGCTAATAATTTCCAAAGTATGATAGAGGAATGGAATATGGATTATGAGGAATGGAAGAAAAGCCAAAACTAATTTTATTTACTATGTGATTTAAGTTGTGTATCAACTAATTTTCTGTTGTCTTTGTTATTTCTCTCCAATGGACTTGTGTTATTTTCTATGTTTGTTAATCTTTTGCTTTATGTTACTAGCCACAAAGATTGTTCTTTTGTATGGGTAGGGTCCCTCTAAAACCCAATTTTACATTCAATAAAAACAAATGACTTAGTTTTTTAATATATACACACACACACACCATAATATTCAAATAGTGGCACAATTTGATAAAATATTCAAAGAATGAGTTACTATTATGGTAATTATTTGATATGAGTTATGTGTTTCAAAACATATGTGTTTAGTTAAGTGAAATTTTAATAAATTTAAGTATAAATGAGAGTGACAAGCCTCAAATTTTAAAATTTTGTATTAATTGGAATTTATAATATATTTTTTTCCAAAATCTCTATCCTTTAAAAAAGTTGGAAGTAATAAATTTGGTTAAATTTAAATTTTAACGACAACCAAGAAGGAAATATAATTTTTCATTGTCAATACTAAAATAAAGAAAGTGGGATAATATTTTTTTAGTAGTGCTCTTCCTTGATAAATATCACATGTGTAGTTGAAGTCAATTTATCATTTAAAAGTGATAGTGGATGCTTTATTAAAGGTGAAGTATTCATGCTAGCATGCTTAATCAAGAAGTATACTTATTAAAAAAATTATATTTTTTTTAATTTTATAATCAATATTTATTTATCATAGAATTAAAAATATATTTATTTTATTTTATAGGGACAAGCATATGAATTTACCATTTTATCTCTATTGATCAGACACAAAAACTTGTGTAAAATTTTATGTATATCTTTTTATTTTGATTTTTTTGTAAAGTGTTATAATCATAACAAAATGGCCCCCCAAATATTAAATATTGATAATTCATAAATATTAAATGGAAATAACTATAAATTTTGGAATATTTATATTAAAATTGAATTTTATGGCTATAATGTTATGTATTTTTCCTAATGGGACTAAGAAACCTCCATTTGGGCTACTTCCAACAATCAAAATTATAGATATATCAACATAAATATCAATAAGTTATGTTAATCATCTTATTGAGACTTAATTATGAATTCCTACTCTATTTTTGCAATCAATAATCTCATATTAAATATTATAAACTTATTGAATCAATGCATGGAGGTATTCAACTTTTTAAAATTAATAAACTTATTCTTTAACTCATGACAACCCCCATGAAAGGTAATGAAAAATTTCTTAGTTTTCTTGTTAAAATTTAAAACATAAAATCAAAGTTATATGGATGTAGTTTTAGTTTAATTCAATATCAAATTCTCTATTTCATTATTCAGTTAAACATCAATGATAAGTTTCAAAATTTTATTTCTATTCTTAACTGTAATTATCAAACAAAGCAAGACATACCTGATCTCACTACCCTTTTGGATCTCTCATTAAATAAGAATAAGTAATGATGAATTTATATTTTAAATATAATGTCATTAATAATTTTCTCACTCAAAATAATATTCCAAAAAATAATGAAAAACATAAATTTAAATCAAAAACCTTCAATGTCAATAATAAGGATGGGAACAAAAAACTTGTAAAAAATAACTATAAAGTCAAAATTAATGGTAATTTTAAAACCTATTGTAAATTTGGTCATAAAAAAGTATATTATTATTTTAAAAAATGAAAAAAAAAATATATAAATCCTAAAAATAAAAAATGAAATAGATTTTATAATCAAAATCAACATAAAAATCAAACCCTCATTCAAAATAGCAATCAAGATCAAAATTATAATATTGTTACTCTTTATGCTATTTTGTTTACTTCTATTGATAAAAATTTGATTTTAGTTAGTGATGATTATAATCACATGAAATTCTTGTATAATATTTTATCTGATACTAAAAATACATATGAAAGGATATATTTAGGTGATTATTTATTTTTAGAATCAACTAAAAAACGTAAATCAAAATTTACAAATGGATACTTACATGATGTTTTTTGTGTTCCTAAACTTAATAAAAAAAAATTATATTATCATCTTAAATATTATAATTTAATTATATCACTTGTAAAGGATAAGTGGTACATTAAATATAAATTTGGTTCTCTAGTTGTTAAATGTATTCAAAAGAATGGTCTTTATTTTTTTATTGATTTTTCTTCTACATCTTGTCTTTCCTCTAAAATTATAAATGGATCCCAATTATGGAATTAAAGGCTTAGACATGTTAAAATTATGATTATTTCTGATATGTTGAAACATGATGTTGTAATATGATTACTTAAAATTAGAATGTATCATGAATCATGTGTAGGTTGTTTACATGGTAAGCAATACACTCAACCTTTTCATAAAAAATATGATGTAAATTGTACTTATCCTTTATAACTTATTCATAGTGATGTTATATTACCACTTTAAGTTTTATCTATTAATGAATATTTATATATTTTAACTATTATTGATAATCACACTATAATGATTGGACTTATTTTATAAATAATAAATCTGAAGTGTTATCTAAATTTAAATAATTTAAAGATTTTATTGAAAATAATTCTAACCAAAATATTAAGAGATTAATAAATAATAATGGTGGTGAATACATTAGTACATAATTTTATTCATTTTTAATTTCATGTGGTATTCAAAGAGAACTAACAACTCCTTATTCTCTAAATCATAATGGAATTACTGAGAGAAAAAATATGACTATCCTAGAAATGGAAATAATTATGTTACATTCATAAAATATTCTTAAATTTATTTATGGAACATAATTATTCATATTTTAAATAGGGTTCCTACTAAATTTTTACATTTTCTACTCTTTTATAAAAGTGGTCTAATAAAAAACCAAGTGTTACCCACCTTATGATATTTGGAAGTCTTACTTCTAATTTTATTCCTAATGTCAAAAGACATGAATTTGATCCTAAATCATAATCTAGAAATTTCATAGGTTATGGAGGAATAAAATAAGGATTAAGGGTGTATGATCCTTCTAAAAAAATCATTGAAAATTTGAATGTTCAAATTATTGAAAAATATTTCTATGAGACTTATGTAGAACCCTATTATGAATACCTAGACACTTTTGTTCCTCATGAATAATCAAATTACTTAGATTAATATGATCTAAATTTGGATGAATTTAATCTTGTGTGGGATTTTTATTTATTTCTTATTCAATCTAAAATACCTATATGGGTTTAATCATTAAATCAATCTTCTAATATTGAAAATATTAATAAAATGACTAAAAGTAAACATACTTATCATGCTTTAATGACTCTTTAAGAATTTGAATCCCAATATTTTGATGTATCGATTCAATATGATAGATGTAAATATGTTATGTAATCTGAATATATAACCTTAATTATAAACTAGACTTGGGATCTTGTCCATCCTCCTCCTAAAATAAATATTGTATGTTTTAGATGCCTTTATAAAATTAAATATAACTTAAGTGAGAAAATTAAAAACATAAATATAAGTTAGTTTCTTGAGGATATACTTAAAAAATTTATTGATTATGTTAAAACCTTTTCTCATGTGGCAAAAATGAGTATTGTTAGATTACTTATTACTCTTATCACTCAAAATGGTTGGGAAATACACCAAATGGATGTTAAAAATAATTTATTTAATGGTGAGTTATAAGAATAAATATTTATGTCTCAACCAAAATTTTTTGAATAACCTAAATAAAACATTATGTATGTGTGTTAAAAACTATCTATATGGTTTAAAACAAGCTCGTCGAGCTTGGTATTCTAAAATCACAAGTGTTTTAAAGAACTAAGTTTTTTAATTATGATTTTGATAATGATGTCTTTGTGAAATTTGAAAATAGTCATATTATTTGAATTGTGTTATATTTAGATGGTATTCTCATCACTATAATTTAAACTAATTTAATTCTTAAATATAAATCTAAACTAAATCAATATTTTGAGATGACTGATCTAGGCATGCTTCATAATTTTCTACACATGGTCATATTTTAGGATTGAAAAAATAATTTTAGTATCTCAATTTTAGTATACACATAATCTTTTTATTAAATTTAATATGATTTTTTGTAAGAATTTTTCTACACCAATTGATGTTATTGTTAATCTTGATCCAAAACCTACATATGACAAAGCTAATCCTAATTGATATAGATAATTAGTTAGAAATTTGATTTATCTAACCATTACATGACTAGACATTTCATATGTTTTAGGTGTTTCTTCCATATTCATGCAATATCCATATATGGATCATTGAGAAATATAAAAAATAATACTTAGTTATATCAAAATAACTATTAATTTTGATTTATATTATTTTTCCATTGATAATGCTAGTTTATATGGTTATTTTTATGTTGACTATGTCAGTGATGTTATAGTTTGAAAATATACTTTTGAATATGTGTTTAAATTTGAATAGGTGTTATTACTTGGAGAAGAAAAAATTAGTCTAATATTTATATCTCATTTGCAAAATCAAAGTATAAAAGTGCTATGGATGATTCTAAAGAAGTAATGTGGTTACAAATACTATTAAAATATTTACATATTGGTGTTTCTCATAGTTCAACTCTTATTTGTGATAGTCAAATTTGTATAGCTCTATCAAAACATCTAGTTCAACACCAAATAAAAAATCATATTGAATTTATTGCGTAATTTATTGATAAAAATTCCTCAATGGTGATATTGATCGCTATTATTTTCCTACAAATGATCAAGTGGTGGTTATCTTCACAAAACCACTTTGTACTAAAAAAATTTTAAAATTCAAAAAATTGATGGGCTCTCAAAAATTCCATTGAAGGGGAGTGTGCATGATAATTTCACCTCTTAATATCCATGTGTTCCTTTTCATATATATACTTCTTCTCTATTGTAAAATCATTTTAAAAAGTCACCCTTTGTGATTTTATAGTGTACCCAATAATCAATCATGTTTCTTAATGTAGGTTCTTATGTTATTAAAGGTTCCAAATCCATGTAAGCTTATCCATGAGAAAATGTAAGATGCATATGCATTATCACATGTATCCCCATCAAACATTAAGGGGAAGTGTTTGAATAGTAATATTTATGGGGTTACATTATGGCCCACATTGTTTCATAAATAAAATAAATGATATATTTATTATTTAAACACAACCGAATATTTGAAAATTGGTTGTGTGAGTAATAAATTATCATGTGTCATTTAAAATGGGTGGATCAGTTGGCTGCAATTATCCACACCCTTTATATTGTGTCACCATTATTACAACATAATGTTTTATAGTAGTGGTGGTCTCCAAATTTTTTACAAAGAATTGTGAAGTGAATTGAAGAAGGAATTCACTAGGTCTGTAGATGTTTATCAAATAATGGAAAAAGCTTTCTTGGTCTTTTACCTTGTTAGGTTTTCCCATGTTAAAATTATGTAATGTGACATCTCATTTTTCCTTTAATTATTTAATTGTTATTACAAGTTATAGATTTTATTTATTTATTTATTTACTATCATTCATATTAAACAAATGTTTAATTCATTTTTCTAGTTATTATGACAATAATCTAGAAGATCCTCTAACATATGACTTAACAAGACATAGTCAATGTACCCACATAATATAGAATATAAAGATGATCAATAAATTTCACAATAATTAACATAAAATAAGTACAAAAAGTAATGTCAATCTACATAATTAGTAAATATCATCATCTAATATAAAAAAAACATATTATCCATAGAAAATTTCACTTTAAAAGGTATGGACATGAGAAATTAGTGTATAAATAGTTTAACTCAATATAGTCAATACAATGTCATATTACGATATAACCTAAAAAGTGTAATGAAATTACTCCTAGTATGGGCATGCCCCCAATGTGGAAAGAGTGCTCATGGAATGTGATAAATTTCATGATTCTGTATGTCCATGTCTTATGTGAACTTTTATTTCCTACATATAACTCATGTATACCATGAAAAATATGTGCATAGAAACTAGATATGTAACTCACCATGTATAAAACTAATGACATTATGAAAATATATGTACCATCAAAGAAAACCATGCATAGTCATCATTTTTTATTAATTAATATGTTTTTTTCACTTATTTGAATATTTTAATGTTTTTGAATTCTCTTGAAATATTGATATAAACAAGTGCTAAGTAAATGAAGTAATGACAAAGGTCAAACACTGTAAAAATTAAATGGTATGAGTGATCCAAATAATAAATAATATTGAGCAACTCATATTTTTCATAAAACCTAATAGGAAATTAATCTTTAAAAAATAAACTAATATGCCTCAGTTGTATGGTGAATTCATGTCTCAAAATATTATATAATATAACTCATAATAGGTGCATACCCATAATGGGAAATAGTCAAATGAAAAATGTCCTAAAATGTGTAGGCATACAATATATTTGATATTTTAAGTTTAATGTGTGCTATGATAAAATCAACCATAAAAAACTAGGATGGAGAGGTGGGAAAGTAGTATGCCATACTGAGGTGTAAAATGTCTAAAAAATAGAAACTTGTATCAAACTATTATAAATGATGTATATTCATGTTTCATTATATGATAACTAGCATGAATGTCTTAAACAAGATAAGTTATCAAAATGTAAGGACCAGTGAAACACAATAATGAAACCAAATAAAATTGATATAAAATGATCAAATAAAAATCATATGTACACATCCACATATAATAATGGGGAATAAGTAATTCAAACCAATAGAATTTGATAAAGTAATAAAATAATAAGTTTTATATATATATATATATATATATATATATATATATATATATATATATATATATATATATATATATTAACATGTGTTAAATAAAATTTTAAGAGTAAGCTCTAATGTCATCACTTGATTTTGAATTATGAAATGGTAAGATAACTATTTGAGGCCTAGGTTGGAGCTCTAAACAAGGGAAATGGTGAAGGAGATCAGGTGGTTAGTATTGTCACTTTAATCTACACCCAAAGAGGAGGGGACAATATTTCTCCTTGTTCAAGTGAGATAATTGAACCACCTCAGGGTTGTGGGTATCCATATTTGGAGGTGGATCTCTCGATTAGGGGATAAATCCAATTGATGCATCACTAAAGTTCATATCCTACTAATAACACTTAGGGGGATGAAAAGGGTTAAGTATGACTTAAATTAAACCCAATATATGGGAGGTGATACACCAAACAAATTATCTACTCACACCCTTTAAAATTCACTTTGAACCAAGGACAAGTTGCACATATACTTCATCCAATGTCAATCTTCCCTCTCACATCAATGCTTCAACATGGGGTCTTAGAGATAGCATAGGTTAGGAGGAATTAAAAAATAGGCATTATAAGATAATTTATTGAATAAAATACTCACTTACACCTTCAATATCATCATGCACTTCTTTTATACTTGTAAAAGAGAGATCACAAAACACTCGGTACTAATAAGAGCAACATGTGAAGGTAAATCGAATGACACTTGCACAAGACAAAAAACTATCATGTACACTTAGTAAAATATTTGAATGAGGTAAAACACTTGTATTTATTGATTCAAGGTAAAAATTTAGTAGGTTTTATCCATACCAAGGTGGAGAGATTGCCTATAATAGCCAAAAAGGCTCAATTTATAGAAGATATGAGAAGAGAGAGAGAATGGTATTCTAAGAGTCATAGAGACACTCATCACAAATAAAAAGATCAGTTACTTGTGCATGTGAGAGAGATATGGGGTGATACATGTAGTAATAGGAGTTACAAATGTTATCTCCAATCATTAAAGACCTACAAAGTGGTTAAGAAACTCCTATTCTTGCACAAAAAACTATCCCTCATGATCTACCTTCCATAACTACCTTATCTCTACAACTGATCAATATTGATGATGAATTTTAGTAGGATATGTTAAAAAACATCCCTCACATGCATTGGATAGGCTCTTGATCATCCTTATCATTTTGTCCATACACAAACATCCAAGAAAGTCCCAAAATGAGCTCTCTCAATGTGCCTTTAACACTTAGCACCTAAAACCTCCAAATTATTTAGTTATATCTATGAAAAATGGTGTATGACACTTATAAAATGTTTCCATATAATCAATTTCAATAAATTAGCCTTAAAAGTCTTTCCAAATTGAAATTCACTACTTTCTCCTAAGTTTTCACTATCTACCCACTAGACTGGCTAAAATGAAAGAGATGGAAGATAGGCTTAGGATAATAGAAACCTAATAAAATGACCATGAGTACTTATAAAAAGTCCTAAAATTTATCCCAAAGGTGATTACATCTCTTTAAAGTTCTCCATACTTATAAAACACATAAAAAGGTCAAAAAGATATATGCTCTAACCTATTACGTATAGGTTCATACATCTCAGTCACATGTGGAGAATCCATAGAGATTCTTGTACATCATATAATTGGTTTCATGACTTTTACACCCCCTCAAGATTCTTCATTTTCCTTATTTTCCCAATTGGGTCCTTATGTAGGGTTTGCAAGGGTTTCTAGTGGTTTTCATTCTTAACATTTGTTGATAGCTAATAGACATTGGACCTATAATAAAATACCACTTAAGGCTTATGTATTACCCTCTCTAACTTTTATAATCACCTTAGGGTCCCATATAAGGTATTAAGGGAGTTTGAGCTTCTCAACTTGGCCAGTCGAGCCATTTTCATTCATTTTGTGGGGTCTAAGAGATTTCAAGGACAAAAAATGTTTTCCTAATGTATCTCTTGCAAAAAAAATGTTGAAACACTTTTTTATTTTCCCTAAAAACATTCTCTAACCATAATAAAATCTCTTCAAGATCTAGAAATGAAGATGACTACCCTTTTGGAATTAGGCCTAGACCTTGCCAATGGGTCTACCTGCAACTAAAACCTCAAACTGACCCTTTGATTTTTTTTTCATTTATATAGATTAAAAACATCCAAAATACCTCTTCTAATATGAATCAAAACATTTGAATTCTTGGTAGAGGTTATAATTGGAAATGATCTTCCATTTGAGGTTAGGTTTGCATGTTGATCACTAGGTTTGCCTGCAAACCTCTTTGTATAGGCCTCCTTGTTTGCCTTCAAAGATCATGGGAAGGTTTTTCAAGTTATTTTAGGTGTGTCCCAGCTTATACAAACATATATCATGGTTTCATGACCTCTATCTTATCCTTTCATCCCTTTTCCCTTTAAAATGTCTCTTTATGCATGGGAAAACTGCCCCTCCTCTGAGATAAAATATAAAAGGTTTACCTTGTATTTTCATTAAATCCAAATATTGGAGAGATTATCATGGGTAATAATGATTTTTTTATCAAATTTTAATTTTAAATCTAAGGATAGATCTTCTAATTTTATCAAAAATCTAAGATACACTCATAGGAAAACTTTGTCTGCAGGGGTGATATAAGGAATGTGTTTGGTCTGAGAGACACCCTTGTTTGGTATGTTTGTATGGAGTAGGATTTTTAATTTAATTAATAGGATTAAAATTTATATTATATAACCATTATTTCATGTTTGAGACTCATTTATATTATGTTATAGGTAATTTCCACCCACCAAACAATGTTATTATGTTCATTGTCTGATTGAAACCGTCTTGCCTCCTCATTTACTAACCCCTATAGGTGAGTTAGGCCTTGGTTTAGGATTTAAGAGCATAATGAAAATCCATCTGATGTTTATAGCATCACTTAGATGGTAATATACTATTTTTCCAAATTTCAAGCTCTATTTCTTGCACCAATACACCTCTCTGTCAGGGTGACTGGGACAAAAGTTGACCCTCCCTGTAAGGTATCATGGCCTATTCTAAGCTTGTGTGTGGTATTTAGAGTCTTATATTCAAGTTTATTTAGATGATAAAACATATATTAATAATATCTCACACTTAGATGCCACCTTATATACCATCAAACAATAAGAGGTTCACTACCTGACTACCTGTAGGTGGACTGAGACATTTTGTTTGAACAGGGAGTGAGTAGGGTGAGAAAAGTTTGAAGTAACCTTCTCCTCAAGTGGTTTTTAGGTTATTTATACTACTTAAAATTTCACATGAGACTAATAAACCATTTTAATTTATTTTAAATGCATATTTAAAATGAAACTCACTTGGTGCTTAATGGCCTATAGATGTCACAATAAGCTTTTAGTGTGCCTAAGAGCATATTAGGGCTCTTCAATTACCACCTTTCACTCACCCCTTTCCCCTTAAATATTTAATATGTGTTGACTTATTATATGGATACAATATCAACAAATCATGATGCATCAAATTATCTTTCATCCCTATTATGCAAACTCCAAAAATAAATTGAGGAGCACTATTTTGTCTTTTTTGGGACAAAGAGACCAAAATAATCCTCATTCTCTTGAGATGACTTCCAAAATGATTTTTGACCTTTATTAACCTCATTCAAGCTTATCATGATCTATTAAATGTGAAAGGAATATATATAGGGTCAATTACATTATTTCTCACTCCTTTAGACATCCTAGCCATTTATTTAAGCCACCTGTAGATGGTGATTAGTTCTAACTAGTAATGCACACAAGGATATTAGAGAGCATTGCCATGATCATTTCCATAAAGTATGAACCAACTCAAGCTCTTCAAAGTGAAATCTAATAATTTAAAAGGACCTAAAACCATTACCAAATTTGTTATCTAGGCATGATGCTATCATGGAGACTCCTCTAGGTGTACACCTCTTGTATATGCAGATAGTGAAAGAAGAGTGGACAAGGTACATAATTTAGGCCTCATGATTGCCTTCTTTGGTCATCAAATGCAATTTTATGACCCAAAAAATCTTTAATATTTTACACTTTCTCCTCCTAACGTGGAAAACCTCCATTCAAGGCACCAATAGGCACACATTTTTTAGTAAAGGTAGCAAGTGTGGTCTAAAGTAAGATAAGCATAGAAAAGTTTTCCTAGGTATTTGATATCTTCAAAATATAATATAACAATTATAAACCTTTGTATAGGTAATTATAAACATATAAAAACATAAAATCTATCAAATCAAAACAAAATATTCTAAAACAAGTACAAATAGTGACCCCTCTTGGTTGTATATGCATAAAAAGTTGTCTGGAGTGTTAGAAATTGTTCATAAAGGAGGAGCCACAAATATGATAAATATTTATATGAAATTGAATTACACTGAGATTACTATCCACTCTCAGAATCATTCTTTCCAAATCCACTTTTATGAGCCATACCAAGCACTTGAAAATGACCCTTTTTTGCTTGTCAAGATAAGAAAGAACAAAAAGAAGTTGAAGATGAATTTTTTGATGAATTATCTACACTAAAAGAATTTAAATTAATATTTTGAGGTGAAGAGACACTCCACCCACGTTTTTATCTGATGGTGGACTCAAAAAATCCATAAAAGTGCCTAAAAGGGTCTAAAATCAAGGAAAACTCCCTCTTTTTGCACATAACTACTTCTTGGATAACATATGACTACTTCTGACATGATCCTAACCTCTTACACATTTAAAAACACCTTTTTAACAAACTTTCTCCCTTAAAAGTCTGTATAAGTCATTAAATGGGCTAAAATGTGACCAAAAGGCCCCCTTTTGCACATGAGACATAGCACATAATAAATTCATGACTATAAAACACTTTAAAACATGTATAATACCCTATTAGGACATATAAAACATAATTTTTTACTTTGAATAAGTTTGACTATGTTTGACCATGGTTGACTTTGGTTAACTAGCCTAGTACAAGGAGGATGAGTTTAAACCAAAGCTAGAGGAAGGATAAGTAAGATATGTCAGATAATATGAGACACCATAATACATGGAACCTTATTTAAAAGTTAAAAATCATATGGGTTGACCCAATTTGACTAAAACTCAAATTTGGTCAACATTTTGACAACTCCTAAGGGTAACATGCTTGCCTATGTTAAAAACTAGCAGCCTTATCATATCCATTAGGAAAGAGAGTCAGAATGCAGTTAGGAAAAACAAGACTAGACCTTTAAAAGACCAAAAATATAGTTGAATTACCTAAAAACACACAAAGGAAAGAACAACACACAATAAGACCAAATCAAACACACAGAGCAAAAGACACTTGTGCTACTAAGCACTTAGGGAACACAAGACACAATTGAAAGTAAATAAATATGTGAATTTAGCTTGATCATACCTCCCTTCTTGGATAAAAAGGGAAGTATTTTTAATATCCTTCCTCAATAGATGAATGAGGACACCAATCATGCTTCTTCTTGGATGTGGTGCTAGATGACTCATGTTTTCTTTTTACTCCTTGACTGTGCTCATCATCTAATGGAATCACCTCCCATAAGTTTCCAAAGTAGATAAGGTCCTCTTGAACCTTGAAACATGTTTCATACTTTTTCCATTTCATCTTGTCATGACAAATTTTTGTATCCATACATGATACAACTTGTTGGAAGTCAATCTCTTCTAAAGGATCTCATCATCCTTATTAATAGTCATAATTTCTTCAAACTCTTTAAGTGTCATTATATAATGACCATTTGGAAGTGTTTCTTTCTCATATTCTTCTTTGAAGTTGGTGGAGGTAGATTCATAGGAGGTTATTGAATAAAAATTCAAAACATCTTCAAAAATCCCAAGATCATCATAGATTTCTCCATTATGATCTAGACTCTCTTAATGATGATGCTCCTCAACACATACCTGCTCTTCAACATCTTTGACTTGTTTGTTTAGGAGTTTAGTCTTCTCACATTCCTCATACTTTTTGATAATTTTTACATAGGTTTACCACATGTATCCCCTTTGAGAGACAACCTCTTTCTTGTTATGGCTATTAGTTAGCTCCAAATAACTTGTAGGATCTTTGAAGGCTTTAGCTTCACTGCATATGTTCTCAAATATCTACCATAGATCATCATCTTTTGACTGGTCTACCTCATGAAAAAGAGGAACAAAAGAGACCTTTTCCTCTTCTTATTTGGGGTCCAAGAGGACCTCTTTCAAGACTTTTTCTTCAACACAAGGAGGATCTTCTTTCTCATATTCATAACCTGATATCTCCTTATTGTCAATCAACCCCTCTTCATCTTCAATCTAATCTAAGATTTCAATCTCATCCTCCCTCTTGGTGATTTCAAAATTAAGCACCACAAAAATATGAAGTTTGGCCAAATGATATTCCCAAGTAGCAATGCAATTCTCATAATTATAAGGGCAACCTTAGTCAGTTACAGGGAGGGAAACATGGATTCCATGGCTTCTTGAGGAGGGATGGGAGGGATTTGAATAGTTTCAAGTTTTTCTCCCATAACAACTTCTCCACCTAAGCATTATTTATTCATTTCTTCACAAGCTACCACCACCTCTTTCCATCTTGGGAAGATAGGCTCAAATATGTTTTCATGGGGATGAGGTGCTAATGAAGAGGTGAATGATATGTTTATAAAACCTAAAGTTTCTTTGGGATTGAAAACTTGAGGGAAAATTAAATAAGTAGGCTTTGATAGTTCACCTTTAGCTACCATGATAGATTGCCTTAAAATCTGATTGGCCAATTCAAGATCTTTTTCAAGATGAGCTTAAAAACAACCTCTTTTCTCACCATGTTCTCCCAATGTACCAACCCGTTCAACCATGATATCCTTCTTCCCTTGACTTCTTTGAATGGATTTCTAAAAAGGGAAACTTTTGGGAATGGACAAAGAACTAGGGGAATTTTGAGGCTACCAAGATGGAGCTAGTTCATGAACTCTCAATCTCTACTCTAGATGGAAAATTAGGCCACAAACATCAAGGATCTCATAGGTAAGATTTGGAAAATTATCCCCTTCTATAGGTATCCATTACCTTTTAAATTTTTCCAAAGCATCTCTTACACTCCTAATACAAATACTAGGAATGACCTGGCCACAACCATATCTAGTGTCAAGGTCTAACATGTAGTCTTGGTAACCAATAAGAGTTTTTATAAAAATAGCAATGGTATGACTTAGAGGAGAGTCAGGTAGACTAGGTTAAACATAATATGTAGAGGACTGATTATAATCAACATGGGTCTCATGACAAGGTTGGACAAGGACATGCTCATATTGACAGGGAATATGTAAAGCAAGACATATCTCCTCAACTTGTGTTAGGATAAATTCAACATCAAAATAATCCATGAGACTTTTGAGAAGTGTATAGAATAAGAAAAAAACTTCACTAATAATACCTAGGATACTTTACCAGTATATTCACATGTGTAATCACCATTGGCGTTTAATAAAATTTACCTCTAAAAGCTGGTATCTTGAGAAAAACACCAAAAGTTCTCAAGGAATGGACCTCTTGTCCCACCAAGAATAGAAAAATATATTCTCACTTGAACTTACACCCAATGAGGAGGTGAAAATACTTATCCTCATTCAAGTGAGACAATTGAACCACCTCAGGGTTGTGGTATCCCTATTAGGAGGTGGATCTCTAGAATAGGGGCTAGCTCTCCTTGATACATCACTAAAGCTCATATCCTACTACTAACACTTGGGGGGATGAAAAGGGTTAAAGATGAATAAAATTAGACCTACTCTATGGGAGGTGATACACAAGACAAAATGATCTACTCAAACCCTTTATCATGCACTTTGAACCAAGGACAAGTTATACATACACTTCATCCAATGTCAATCTTCCCTCTCACATCAATGCTTCAACATGGGGTCTTGGAGATAGCATAGGTTAGGAATAATTAATTGAATATAATACTCACTTACACTTGAAATCTCATTAGGCACTTCTTGTTGACCTAAAAAAGAGAGATCACAAAACACTAGGTACTCATAAGAGCAACATGTGAAGGTAAATGAAACTACACTTGCACAAGATTAAAAACTATCATGTACACTTAGTGAAATATTTAAATGAGGTAAAAAAATTGTCTTTATTTTTTCAAGGAAATTTTTTTTAGGGATTCACCATAACAAGGTGGAGATATTGCCTACAATAGCCAAAAAGGCTCAAATTAAAGAAGATGTGAGAATAGAGAGAAGGGTAGTCCAAGAGTCATAGAGACACTTGTCACAAATAAAAAGATCAGTTAATTGCACATGTGAGATAGATATGGGGTGACTTATGTAGTAATATGAATTTAAAATGTAATCTCCAATCACCCAAGACCTACAAAGTGATTTAAAAACTCTTTTTCTTGCATATAAAACTGCCCCTCATGATTTGCCTTCCAAAACTACCTTATCTCTACAACTGATCAGGTCTGATGATGGATTTGAGTATAAGGGGTTACAAACAATCCCTAACATACAATGGAGAGGTTCCTGATCATCCCTATCATTCTAGTCATGCATAATCATCCAAGACAGTCCTAAAATGAGCTCTCTCCTTGCACCTTTCACACTTGGCACTTAAAACCTTCCCAATTCTTTAGTCTAATCCATGAACAAGGGGGGATGACACTTTTCAAAGGTTTCCATATCATTATTTTCAATAAATCAGCCTTAAAAGGATTTTGAAATTGAAATTCACCACTTTCTCCTAAATGTTCACTATCAACACACTAGATTGGCTAAAATGAAAGAGATTGTAGATAGGATTAGGATATTATACACCTAATTAAATGAAAATGAGGAATTATAAAAATTCCTAAAATTTATCCCAAAGGTGATTAGGTCTCTTTAAATTTATCCATGCTTGTAAAATACATAAAAAGGTCAAAAAGAGCCTTGTTCTAACCTATTCCATATATATTTGTACACCTAGTCACATGTGGATAATCCTTGGAGATTACTCTACATCATACAAGTTGTTTCATGGATTTTCCATCCCCTCAATATGCTTCATTCTCCTTATTTTCCCAATTGGGTCCTTATGTAGGGTTTGCAAGAGTTTATGGTGGTTTTCATTCTTAATGTTTATTCATATCCAACAGATGTTGGACCTCTAATAAAATTCCAATAGAAGATTATTGAGGATGCTCTCTAGCATTTATAATCACCTCAAGGTCCCATGAAAGGTATTAAGGGATTTTTGAGCTTCTCAACTTGACCACTCGAGCCATTTTCATTTATTTTGTGGGGTTTGAGAGCTTTTAGGGCCAAAAAATGGTTTCCTGGTGTATCTCCTACAAAAAAAAGGTTAAAAAACTTTTGCATATGCCTTTAAAACATTATATAATCATGAAAATATCTCATGAAGATCTAGAAGTGAAGATGACCGCCCTTTTAGAACTAGGCCTAGACCTTGCCAATGGATCTGCCTGCAACCAAAACCTCAAATTAACCCTTTGATGTTTTATTTGCATTTATATAGCCTAAAAACATCTAACATACATCTTATAACATGAATCAAAACATTATAATTCTTTTTATAGGTTAGAATTGGAAGTGATCTTCCATTTGAGGCTAGGTTTACATGTTGATTGATAGGTCTGCCTACAAACCTCCTTATATAGGCCTCCCTATTTTCAATTAAATATATTAGGAAGGTTTTTAAAAAAAATTTAGGTGTTTCACAAATTATAAAATCACATTTCATCATTTTCATGACCTATGGTGTATCCTTTCATCCCTTTTCCCTTAAAACTATCTTTTTATGCATGGGAAAACTGCCCCTCCTCTTAGAAAAAATATAGAGGGTTTACCTTGTCTTCTCATTAAATAAAATTATTGGGAAGATTTTAAAGGGTACCAAGGATTATTTTTATAAAATTTTAGATTTTAAATCCAAGGATAGACCTTCTAATTTTCTCAAAAATCTAAGATAGACTTATAGGAAAGAACTATCTGCAGGGGTGATATGATGATTGTGTTTGGTCTGAGAGACACCCTTTTTTGGAATTTTTGCATGGAGTAGGATTTTTTATTTAATGAATAGTATTATCATTTATCTTATATAACCATTATTTCATGATTGGGACTCATTTATATCATTATATAGGTCATTTTCACCCACCAAACAATGTTATTTTGTTCACTGTGTGACTAAAATAGTCTTGCCTCCTCATTTTCTGACCCTTATAGGTGAGTTAGGACTTGGTTTAGGATTTAAGAACATAATATAACTCCATATAATGTTTATATGATTAATTATATTTTCATCTACTATTTTTCCAAAATTTAAACTCTATTTCTTGCACTAATACACCTCTTTGTTAGGCTGAATGGGACAAAAGTTGACCCAACCTATAGGGTATCATGGCCTATTCTAATATTTTTTTTTGGTATTTAGAGGATTACATTAAATTTTATTTAGATGAAACAACATATATTCATACTATCTCACACTTTTATTCCACCTTATATACCATCAAACACCAAGAGGTTCATTGCTTAATTGGTTGTAGATGGACTGAGACATTTTGTACGGATAGGGAGTGAGTAGGGTGAACCAAGTTTGAAGTAACCTTATCCTCGAGTGGTTTTAAGGTTATTTATACTAATTAACATGTCACATGAGACTATTCAACCATGTTAATTTATTTTAAATTCATATTTAAAATGAAACTCACTTGGTGCTTAATGGCCTATAGATGTCACAATAATCTTTTAGTGTGCCTAAGAGCATATTGGGGCTCTTCAATTACCACCTTTCACTCACTCTTTGCCCCTAAAATTTTGGATAGGTGTTTCCTTATTACAGAGATAAAATATAAATCTATTATAATTCATCAAAGTCTCTTTCACCTATATTATGGAAACTCCAAAAAAACTTTCAGGAGCACTGTTTCGTCTTTTTTGGGACTGGGAGACCAAAATAGTCCTCATTCTATTGAGATGACTTATAAAACCCTTTTTAAAATTTATTCACCTCATTCAGGATTAGCATGATCCATTAAATTTGAAATGACTCTATATGCGGTCAATTTACATTCTTTTTCACTCCTTTAGACATCCTAGCCATCTGTTTAAGCCACCTGTAGGTGGTGATTAGTTGTAACCAGTAATGAACACAAGGATATTAGAGAGCATTGCCATGATCATATCCATCAAGTGTGAACCAACTCAAGCTATTAAAATTGAAATATAACAATTTCCAAGGACCTAAAACCATTAATAAATTTTTTATTCAGGCATGATGCTATCATAGAGACTCCTGTAGGTGTACACCTCTTGTATATGCAGATAGTGAAAGAAGAGTGGATAAGGTGCATAATTTAGGCCTCATGTTTGCCTTATTTGGTCATAAAACACAATATTATGACCTAAAAAATCTTTAATATTTTACATTCCCTCCTCCTAACATGTAAAACCTCCATTTTAGGCACCTGTAGGTGCACATTTATGAGCAAAGGTAAAAAGGGTGGTCTAAAGCAAGATAAGCCTAGAAAGATTTTCCTAGGAATTTGATAGATTAAAAATATAATATAGCCATGATAAACATATGTATAAGTCATTTCAAACATATGAAAACCTAAAATATATCAAAACAAAACAAAATCTTCTAAAATAAGTGCAAACAGTGACCCCTCTTGGTTGTATATGTATAAAAAGTTGCCTAGAGTGTTAGGTTTTTTCATAAAGGAGGAGCCACAAATATAATAAATATTGATATTAAATTTAATTAAACTAATATTAATATCCACCCTCAAAACCATTCTTTCCAACTCCACTTTTATGGCCCATACCGAGTACTTGAAAATGACCCTTTTTTGTTTGCCAAGACAAGAAAGAAGGAAAAGAAGTTACAGACGAATTTTTTGATGAAATATCTACACTCAAATTATGGAAATCAATTTTGGGAGGTGAATAGACACTCCACCCACGTTTTTATCTGATGGTGGACTCAAGAAGTCTGTACAAGTGCCCAAAAGGGCCTAAAATCAAGGAAAACTCCCTCTTTCTACACATAACTACTTCTTGGATGACATATTACTTCTCATAACATGATCCTAACCTTTTTCACATTGAAAACAACCTTTTTAACAAACCTTCTCCCTTTAAAGTTGATACAAGTTATTAAATGGGCTAAAATGTGACCAAAAGGACCCCTTTTGCACATGAGACATAGCATGTGATAAATTCATGACTTGAAAATACTTTAAAACATGTCAAAGACCCTACTAGTACATATACAAAATAATTTGAAACTTTAACTAAGTTTAACTAGGTTTGACCAAGGTTGACTTTGGTTGACTAGCCTAATACAAGGAGGATGAGTTTAGACCAAAGCTAGAGGAAGGATAAGTAAGATATGTAGGATAATATGAGACCTCATATAATTTGGAAACATTTTTTAAAAGTATAAAATAGCATGGGTTGACCCAATTTGACTAGAACTCAAATTTTGTTTATAGTTAGCCTTGAAATTTTGGATTTAGTTGTGGAATGCATTGTTATGGATATGAAACATGCCCTTCTTGTAAGATTTCTTGGTTTTAAAATGAAAATTGACAAGTTTCAAGAGTGATTCCATAAAAAATGGGATAATAAGGATAAGGTAGAATTTAAAACCATGGCTAATAATTTTTTCATAGTCAAATTCACAAATGAATAATATTTTCTTAATGTTCTCATGGGGGACCTGGTTCATAGGGAATTACTAGTTTTTCATATCTAAATGGACACCCAAATTTGATATAATCAAATAAATTCTAGAAGAAATTTTAGTTTGGATTAATATTCCTAAATTACCCATGGAATACTGACACGAGGAGGTCCCTTTTAGGATTTCCAAAGTTGTTGGTAACCCCCTTAAAGTTGACCCAATCTCCCTTTCAATAAAATGGCTTGTTGTTACCAAGGTTTGTGTCTTGGTCAAACCTATAAAATCACTTCTAAAATCTATCTCTTTAATATCTTGTTATGGAAAATGGGTTTAAGAGATAGTTTACAAAAACAAATCTAATAGTTGTAAGAAGTGTAATAAGTGGGGACATAAGGAGCTAAATTATCCCAATCTAGGGACAAGGAAAAAGTTTCCCCTCGCCAAACCTTTCATGACAGAAGGAGATCCACCCTCAAAGAATATAAAATTGATGAAAATTAAGGGCTTAGGAAAACCTTTTAAGAAGTTCATGATTAAGAACAAAAGAGACATGCCTTCAACAAAAAACTATTTTAAGAAACATGAAACAAAAAAGGACCTTGAAATGGAGTTAGGAGGGCCTTCTTAAAATATTAACCCTCCCAATGAAAGTGGCAGCAAGGTTTTTCCTTGGATCAAATAAGGAAACCATAAGAAAAAATCCACATATTCCCTAAACACGATGAACCATAATAGAAGGAGAATAGATCGACTCGTAAAAATTTAGATATGTGATTTCTTAGAAGGAACACTTCCTTGGGACATCATGGGATGTGGCTACAAGAACGTATATTAATAGAGAGATTGTATCTAGGGTTTATTTGGGGAAAGATAAGTCACTTATTCCCTTTTTGTTATGAATATTATTTTATGGAATATTAAGGTATTTAATAACCCTATAAAATAGAGACTTGTTAGAAATCTTAGAATAACTCAAAAACCTAACTTCCTTATTTTAAAAGAGACCAAAATTTCTCTAGAATATTTAGACTATTTAATAAATTAAATCTAGAAACAAGTAGATTATGTTGTTTGAGGGGCTAAGGGACCTATTTGAGGGTTTACAATTCTCTAGGACCAATAAGCAGTCAAAAATAACTTAACCCAGCATGAGCAAGGTCATGTGACAATTGGTGCTACCTATCTTACATCCAAAAATAAATGGATTTTATCTAATATCTATGCCCCAAATTCCAAATTTGAAAGGAATCATTTCTGGAATGACCTTTCTAAATTTAGATGTTTCACCTCTTCATGGGATTGGATGATAGTAGGGGACTTTAATATACCTCAAAACCTAATGGAAAAAAATAGAGGGAAAATTTATTACAGTGATAGCATGGTAAATCTCAATGATTTCATCATTATTTATAACCTTAGGGATGTGATCCTATGTAGATATTTTTACACATGGTCTAATAGAAGAACAGTGGATGACAACAATTTAAGCTGGGATAGATAAGTTTCTATTAAATTCATATTAGAACTAGGGAAACTATTGTAGACTCTCGGCCCTCCCTAAACTTAGGTCAGATTATAAGCCAATAGTATTTATTGAGGAAGAAGTTTCAAAGGAAAAAATGGTTTTGTTTAGATTTGGAAAGATCTGGTTAAGCCACCAAGAATTGTGGGAATCAATGAAGAAATGGTGGGAGACTAAGATCAAAGGGAAAGATATGTTTGTCTTAGCATCCAATATCAAAATGGTGAAAATGTTTTTTAAAAACTATAATATGTAAGTCTTTGGTAACATCTTTGAGGAAAAAAGGAAATCTCAAACTCCCTCTTGAAACTAGATCAGCTGATCTAAGCCAATGGCATAAACTAGGAAACTTACCATAAGGAAAAGGAACTTATGAGAAAATTACATACTTGGAAGCTAAAAAAGAAACTTATTGGAAACAAAGGTCAATAAATACATGGTTGAGATAAGGTGATATAAATTTCAAATTATTTTTCCAAATAGCATGTATGAACATGAATTCTCTCGAAATAAAATAACTAATCAAATATGGGAGCATATGTAGAAATGAAGAGGACATTAAAAAAGGAAATGGTTAAATGCTTCAAAAATTTTCTCTCAGAGGAAGCCACTTACAATCACACTATGGAGGATAATTTATTAAGACTCTTTGATAAAGTTCTTGATTCCAATGACAATGTCAATATGCTCAAACAACCTAGTTATGATGAAGTAAGAGTTGTAGTGTTTTCTATGGAAGGAGATAAAGATTCAAGACTAGATGGTTTTCCCCCATTATTTTTTTAGCATTTCTAGGATATTATTTAGTAGGCTATAGTGGATTTATTTTTTGAATTCTTCAAAATGATCTCAATCATAAAGGAGTTCAATAACACTTTTTTTGTTCTTATCTCAAAAAAGGAAAGAGCTAACCACTTGAAGGACTTTAGAC
Organism: Torreya grandis; assembly: GCA_037957365.1. NCBI lineage: Eukaryota > Viridiplantae > Streptophyta > Pinopsida > Cupressales > Taxaceae > Torreya > Torreya grandis. The sequence continues at coordinate 1,008,837 of JARHVA010004449.1, read as the reverse complement.
CAATCAGTCTTTGCAACACCTTATATAATATATGTATGAAGAATTTGGTATTAAGGATAAACCTTTAATACCAAGGATCATTTTGTGTCAAAAAAGTGCTTCTATAGAAGGTAGACAAATTATGGATAATATTATCCTCATTCATGAAGTCATCCACTCTTTACAACATTCTAAGAGAGATGATATGTTGATTAAGTTGGATATTTAAAAAGCATATGATAGATTTTCATTGATATTCTTCATGCTTATCCTTAATAATCTTAGTTTTAATAAGTTTTTGATGAAGCTTATCTTCAACTATATCACTACCCCAAATTTATTGGTACTTGTTAATGGTATCCCTAAATATTTCTTAAAATATGGAAGGGGCATTTGATAAGGTGACCCTCTATCCTCTTATCTCTCCATCATTTTGGCTGATTCACTTGGGCATATATTGTAAAAGGCAAAGGTAGACAAGATCATCAAGGGCATTTGGGTCGCTCCTAGTTTTGAGATGGTGGCACACCAAAAATTTGTATATGATACTTTCTTATTTGGAACCTCCTCAATCAAGGAAGCCAATGCTTTAAAAAAAATCTTGGAAGACTATGAAATGATCTTTGTACAAAGTGTCAACTTTTTTAAAATCTCTCTTCTTTTCACCCACACTTTGGTCGATCTCCAATTTCATCTCTCCAAAATTCTTAAATTAAAACTTCATTCCATGTCATCTAGGTTAAATTTTAGTGGTTATTATTCATTAATTCATAGATATTTTTATTTTAGAAATTTCCATTTGTCTATTTTATTGGGTGGTGAATAATGTGGGTTCACCTAAATTATCTGGGTGTAAGTTAGTTTTCCAAGTTGGCTCACCTACTATTTAAAATAAATTTCATCTATATACATATAATATGCAACTCCATTAAAAATTAATATGAGCTTATTAACCCTTATATGTAATAAATAATCATTTTATGACTAAATTTCCAAAGCATATCAGCATACCTACCATCCATCTTTGAGTTTTCCCTATAGTTACATGTCAACATACATTCTATGACAAGTTACGTTTTGCATGTTCATTTTCCTACATGCTTAAACATCATACGTTAAATTTTGCCAAAGTTTTTAAACACATAATTAGAGATTCACCAAAAAAAAACCCCAAGTTCATTTCTATATGAACCACTAAATTTGACCCTAATGTTGGATTCCTATTTGGGCATGACACTGAAAAAAGAGAGCTTAAGTTTGGCAGAATAGAACCTCGTATTAAATAATTTCCATAAAAATCTTTCTAGGTGGAAATCTAATTACCTCTCTCAAGCCAGAAATATTCTCTTCATTAAAAATTCCTTAAAAATAATTCCCGTATATTGGTTATTAATCTTCACCATCCCCTCAAAGATCGTTGAGAGGATTAAAAAAATATAGAGAAGGTTTCTCTAGATAGGAAAGGATCACACTTCCATAATTCCTTTGGTGGCTTGGGATAAGGTCTGCAAACCCAATAACTATGTAGTTCTAGGTTTGATATGGATAAAACAATGAATTAGGCTACCCTAGTAAAACAAACATGGAGTATTTTGAAGGAAGATAAATGTTGGACCAAAGTCATCAAAGGAAAATACCTAAGTAATAGTTTCAGTGGATTTATTCCTCAAATAATAAGTTACCAATAAAGGATCATGCTTTTGGAATTTTTTTATTAAAACAAGAGTTCTCATTTGCATAGGTTACAATGGATGGTGGGTAATGGAGGAAGCATTGATTTTTGGGAGGACCAATGGATCTTCAACTTCCTAATTTTAGTAATTGGGGACTATGAGGCCTTAATCCTTCACTTAAAAGAGCTGATTGGTAGCAAAGTCAATGACTATTGGGTTAAGAATGATTTGGGAGCTATTTGTAAATAACTCTCATACCCTGAGGTAACTTTAGTTTAATCCAAGTTTCTTGATTTATTATGTTCCAAGATTTCAAAATCCCATATTAGTTTCTTCCCTAAGGAAGACAAAATCATTTGGCACCCTAACCCATCAAGTGATTACAAAGTCAAGTTAGGATATCTAATTGATCAATATTTTCTTGATCATGACTTACATAGCTCAGGTTCTAGAAAAAACTTGATACCCAAAGTTGGTATTTTCTACTGGTTAGCTTGCTAAAAAAATCCTCGCCATTGATAAATTTACACTTAGTGGATTTCAATTGCCAGATAGTCTTTTGTCTAGATCCAAAAGAATCAATAAATAACTTATTTCTATCTTGCCAATATTCCATCCAAATTTAGGCCTCAATTCTATGATTACTCAATATAGAGTGGGTTAATCAAGATTCCATATGGGACCTTTTCTCAAAATGGTTCTCATGTTATAATCAAAAATCTCTAAATCTTTTCTGGAATCTCTCTCTACTACATTTTCTGTGGGAAATATGGAAAGAAAGGAACAATATAATTTTTAGGAATAAAGGCATGGATTGGAATATAACCAGAGATGACATGATTAAGGCTATCAAGGAAAACTATAATTATAGTTCCATAATGAAGGATGACCCCTTAAAGGATGAGGAATCAAGGGTTTTAAATTATTGGGATCTTAAGACCATTTATGGTTTGGGTCAAAAGGACACATCACAAACCTTTACTCTATGAACCCCCCTAGAGCATGGTTGATATAAACATAATTTCGATGGGGAATCAAAAGGAAATTTGAGGCCAATGGGAGGAGGAGGTATTATCAGACATTACCAAAGAAACTTTGTGGCCTTTTGTAAAAGAACAATGGGAGAATAAATGAATCATGTAGATGAAGCTAGAGAAGCTCTCTAGTGGATCATGGTGGATTTTGAAAATGGATTCAAGAAGTTGTTTATTGAGGGTGACTCCTTTAATATCATGAATTTCCTAAGGAAAGCATCTATAACTTCCCAGACTATTTAAATATAAATCTCTAATGTTGAGATGCTCTTGAACTAGTTCTAATAATTTTCTCTAATTCACATTTACAGGGAAGGAAATAGTTGTGTAGATATTATGGAAAACATGGGGGTCTCAAAGGAATTCACCATCTATAAACTAATTGGGATCCCATGACCCCCCCTTCATTATCCTAAATCATGTTCTACTTGACAAAATAAGGAGTGAACTTTCTTAGGTGAAAGTAGATTCCCTTCATTGGGTCCTCCTTTGGCCTGGGTTTCTTTATCTACTTAGTTTACACCTATTTTTGATTGCTCTGGTCCTATAAATTCTAGTTCTCATCATGTGTTTGGACTAGTTTCCACATTGGTTAGCTTAGGGAGACCCAAACTTCCCAATGTGTTCAGGATTGGTCCTCTCAATTTGTTTGGGTCCTATTTGTTATTTTGGTAAGTTGTTTCTAGTCAAGAGGTGACCTGGCCTCTAGCAGCCTAATTAGTAGTTTTTTCCATGCTTTCTTAGTTTATTTTGCCTATAAGCAGGATACTTGGACCTCTCGATGTGTTCGGGTAAAGTATCCACACAAACAATGAAAGGTGGGGTTATATTAATATGAACATGTGTCAAATAAAACTTATGATTCCATAAATATGATGATTAATTAGAGGTCATGTATCAAAAATTTGAAATGTCACATGCAAAGGTGTATCATGTATACCAATACCAAAATATAAAAAATGGTCACAAGATGTTGTATATCTACAATCATTAGTATGATCGATATAAGCATGTATGTACTGTGTAGCATCAATAGTCAAAAAAACATATGGATGCTATTATATATTAGGATAATGAATCATTTTTTTATTTTTATAAAAACTCTTACATGGATGGTATAAACCTACCATATAATGTAATGGATTAACTAATGCAAGTGGAATATGGAAATCAATCAATATCCAATAAAACAAGTTTTGATGGAATTTCAACATTTGTGTATGTGGCTTATAATAAATTGTTTGTCATTAATGTGAATCTTGAATTAGTTTATTAAGTTATTCCTTATGGTTTCTATACTTTGGTCTTAATATCATTAATTTTTTAGATGCTCATTAGTTAGACATTTTTCTATGAGTTATTATTATTCTAGTTGAGTCATACTAGGTCTAAAAAATATTGTCTTAACAGAGTGCCTATTTCAAGAGATTATTATCTTGAATTGATATTTTAATAATCTTTTGAAGTTACATATTTTTAATTTATAATTTAGATCATGATCTATGCAATGATATGCCCTAGATTATCCATTTTTATCTTTTTTATGTTATAAAACATGATTTTTTTTCATTATTTTAAAGGGGTGTCTTCCCTTTATTTTTATTGGGTAGAGGTTGAGTATGAAGGATACCTAGTAATTTATCAATTATTTACAATTTTTAGTTATTTAGATATTCACTTGGTATAATAGGCATAAATTTTAGATGAGATATGAATTCATATATGTTTTTAAAGGATGTCATTTCCATCATCATCATCATCATCATCATCATCATCATCATTATCATCATTATCATCCTGAATATTCACTAATTTTGGATTTTAGAATTGATCAAATACTGAAGATATGGTACTTCTCCCTTTAGTGTTTCATATATACATGCAGGTCCTTCTACCATATATTTATAAACTGATAGGGTTAGTGGAAATAATTATTTATTTCCATTAGTCTCATTTATTTCTCATATGTCATATATATGTGCTCACTCTACTTATATGAATTTAAATGGAAGTATTATGGATGACTAAGTAATAGATGATTGTGGTATAAATCCTTTAGTTGCTTTGACCATTTTTGTAATATTTTAAAGGTCTATTATCAACAAGAAATATATTCAAACATCCATCATGTGAAAATTTTAAGCATTGGTGTAGGGTATATGGGAATACATCCATAGAATTAATCCAAGGTATATCAAATAATATATTATAATTAAAATAGTTTTCCATCATTTGAAATATAATGGGTAACATTCCATTTCTAATTGTTACATTAAATTTAATTATTCCCATATCTTTTCAAGCTATGTTCCCAAAACTGCTAATGTTCATATCTAATTTGTTAATAGAATAAATATTGATAATAAGTGTTTCAATAAATTTGATGTTGAAAATCTTCAATCTCAACCCATTATCTATCATTTCCCACTTAAATATCTTATTTGATATCCATACCTAAATATATAGTGTTAAGTTTTGACCTATAACTTGTTAAGTGAGTACATATTATTTTCAAACAAAATTTTATATGCATGATACTTCAATGTATTATTAATGGATACAAAAGAAGTAGGTTCAATATTTATTGGTAAATTTTTATCAAACATGATGTGTAAATAATTTCCTTACAAAATTTCTATTCATTTTTCAATTATAGCATGTATATATTTGTATGAGTATTCTCAAGTTGATATATGATGTCATAATATCTAGTTGTAGTGTCTAGTACATTAGGTGGTGCAAGGAGATTATAGGGACATTTTTATTTCTCCCACTTTGTGCTTTAAGATTGTGTATCATAACTCTACATGTTATGAAAAATATAACCTCTATGTCTAGTATAACCAAAGTTAAATAATAATTAAAGGGTGTTGGCTAATTTTACCATAGGGTCTTCAATAAGAAGGGTGAAAGAAATCATATATTCCTAATGCCTTTTTGTATTAACTAGAATAATTTATAATTCATCATTCATGAAATATGTATTATGAAGGCAAGTTAATTATACTTCATATATAGTAGTATCCCTAGTTTGATTTTGATTTTCCTTGTATTAGATATGAATGCATGATACAAGTGATAATAGAAAGACAACTTTAAATTTTATGGTTATAAATGCTAAATATAAAAAATTCAAAACCATAGTAAATTATAAAGTACACTTATATTTTAAAATCCAATATGGAAAAAATTTAAAACCTAAAGAAAAAATTTAAACTCCACTATAGAAGGAAAGCTAGGAATTTTTATTCATAGTAATGATTAGGTTCACCAAAATGTTTTTATTACTTTTTCCTAAGAGATATAAAATAATGGAAACTAAATTATATTTCATATTAAAAAATATATAAAAATAAAAATAATAATAATAATATAACTTATAAATGACTAAACAAGAGAGGGATGACGTACTTATCTAATTCTACTTTGTTATTATTTGCCAATGACCTCACTACATCTAGAAATGCTATGTATTTATTTTGTCAATTATTCATATTAGTACCAATGGCTAAAAAACCTTCCAAAACACTACCTATATATTTATACATATAAAATAAACAACACCATCATGGATTATTGATATCATCTCTACGTTAGTGATTTCAATGTGATTATGTATGTGTTTCTTCGATCCTACATTAAAATACTTATTTTATGTCTCTTCAATAAAAACCCTAATTATGATTGATTTAATAAAATATTCCTATAGAATTAAAATTATACATTATTTTATATACTTTAGGACACACACACACACACACAAACACACACACACACACACACACACACATATTATTTAGATAAGTATATAAGTGGCTAGATAATATTTTAGGTCATATTAATTCACGGGGCTGAAGGAGTCTCTTTTTATTAAAGCATTGGACAAAATATTTAAGACTCTAAATATGTGCGGTGATGTCACTTCTCACTTCAACTCTTCCAAGGGAAAGAAATATCAAAATTCCTCTATTAATCATGAGACTACCACGTGGATAAATGATGGTTCACTTTGAAGTCAAAAAGTTAGCATCATGATCGATGGTATGGGTCTAAATAGCAGATCCAATGGTAAGCTATTAGTAACAAAAGGTGCATGTAGAAAACATCCATGTGGCATAATGGCACTCCCTATAGACAAAATAAATATAAGGCTTTCTTTACTTGCGTAAGGCTTCTATGTGGAGCTTGTAGAAGGTAGAAGTTGAATCAATAATGTAGATCACAATGGATAATCTAACAGTGAGTGTTAAGCCTTGAAGGGAATCTTGTAGAAGTTTTAACATGTCAACATAGTAGGTCCCAAAGCCCAAAAAGAGTTGAGAAAGATAAAGAGTCTAAGGAACAATGAAGGAAAAGTCAAATAGTTAAAATCAATAGAAGCCTTCATGTGTCAATGCTTTACAATACTATATGTTAAAGACTTATAAAAGCAATAGTTGAAATAGAACTAAAGATACAATTAGCAAAAATAACAAAATCAAGCTCCAAGTTGGTCAGTTGCAATAGCATGTAGAGTTTAGACCCAAAATTTATGGACATGCAGTTGGAATATGAGCAAGTTATAATGACACACGAGGGATATTTTGGGCTATAAGTAGTAGATCAAAGGGTTGAAGGAGGTGGGGAGAGATAACTACATATTTATCTAGGCCAACAAAGAGTTTAGTAGCTAGTTTTTGAAGCATTTTACTACCTTAACAGGGGCCTCTCTAGAGGGATCAAATATTGTATCCTATGTAATTTTTCCTTATGTAACTTTTTCTCCTATTAAGCTATGAAGAGTGGTGTTTTGTGAAATTTTAGTCTATTTATAATTCTTGCTTTTCACTTTCTATCATAGGCCTTTTGTTAGTTTTGAATAAATTCTGAGATTATTAATCATGTTATATGCTCTTTAATTCTATTAGTAAATATTGTTCAAACTAATTACTATGTTATTGGGATAGATGATGATCTATGACTTATTTTTTGTTTTGTGCCTTTGATTAGTCTAAAGTCTATGCTAGAATTATTGACCATGTTTCATGCTCTTTAATATTTTTAGTATATTCTATTAGTATTGGTTACTATGTTATTATGTAGAAGGCAACAATCTTGGTGCATCACCTTAGCATTTTAGGTATTAATTTTATGCATTATTTCTTCCCTCTTTACATCAAACCCTAAAGAGAAGATCTAGCTTCTTTAAAACCTAAATGTTGTTTTAAGGGTCAAGTCCCACATATTTAAAACTTCCCATGACTTTGGTGATAATTTACAAAATTAAGCATCAATAGTTTTCCTAGAATTCCTAGTGGGACCCAAAGTTTATATAAAAGAGCATGAGTGGACATCCTTCAAGAAAAGAGAATCATGGATTAGCTAAAAGATCTCAATATATTATAAATCTAGGACTCTTAATATCACCATTGGTAACTAGTTCAAGAAGAAGGTTGACTCAAAAAAATACACTAGGAATTCAAATGGCTATTTAGGCTCCACCTATGAACTTTGTTAATTGGAATGGTGGAGGTCCACTTATTCTACCAACACCTCTTAATACATGGGATCCTATTCCAACTAATGCTCTAAAAGCATTACCTAAATTTACTAGAGAGGATTTCAAGACTCTAACAAAACATCTTCAATATGTGGTAGATATATGTACTGTCCACTTTATCATACAACAAAATGTAGCCTTAAAACTACTAGCTACCTCTTTAAAAGGAAGGGCTCTTGATTGGTATAGATCTTTAGCACCAAATTCTATTGCAAATTGGGGCCAATTAGGAACTACATTATATGATAGATTTAGTTAAAAGGGGGATATATCATCCCTCCTATAGTAATTAATCACTATTAAAAGAGATCCCCAAGAAGCAATGATTGATTTAAACACTATATTTTATAAAACAAAACAAAGAATCCCAATCTTGGCTTGACTACCTGCACGTATGGAAATAGTTTTCTATCTTAAAGCTTTTGATTTTGATATCTCAGTTATGATCTAGTCACTAGGAGGGAAAACCCTTCCTAAAGTTTATGATCTTATTGTAAGAGTGAAATTATTTGATAGATGTTGGGAAATTACCCCCAATGACTCCTATGCCTATATTTCTTGAATTATCTCTCCTTGTTCAAGAAGAAGCTCCTAACACTTCTCAAGACAATGCCTCTATCTAGACCTTTCCTTCCTCTCAAGGAGCATCAGTTACCATTCCATCTTATTCTTCATTAGACATGAATGATGTCAAGAACATCTTTAGAACCTTCTCTAATGAAATTATCAATCTTAAGACGAACTGAGCCTCACATCAAAGACCTCCTTATTAGGGTTTTCAAGGGAATAGATCCCCATATCAATAGAATCATTATCAAGGATCTAAAAGACTAGCTCCTTCACAACCATCCAACCAGATTGTCCTTGTACCAACACCATTTCAAATAATTCTACCAATCTCAGGAAGAGAATTGGTCCCTAGCCAAAATAACATGGTGAAAGAGACAAATGCATGGTGTTTTCCTTACAACAATGCTCACATGCCTAGGGGTTTCCATATGTTAAATTTATAAAAAATGGTATCTAAATAAAGAAGAATGGGAAACCAAGATGCTATGTCATCATGACCATATCAATCACCTGGAGTTCAAAGTGTAACCATGGTGGCTTAAATGCAAGGCATGTCGCTAGAAAAAGGAGAGATTACCCCTGAACCTGTTTTTTTCTCATGAATTAAGGATGAGTAATATATGTTCATTAATAATGTATCAACCTCTAAGAACCTAATTTAGTTTGATTATTTTACATGGTCAAAAAGGAGGATGGTTGAGTCTATAGATGTTATTCCTACTATTAATACTTAATCAAGAAAAGTACCATTAGCTCCAGTTCTTTAGGTCCCTATGATAAGACAAGAAGTCTTAGTGACTACACAGAATTAGGGAATCCCCAACACAGTAGTTGAAAGGATAAGGTATCCATAGTACTCTAAATTACTACCATTTGGACCAATCAATGTGGTATAACAACTGAAGAAACCTCCTACTAATGTCTCATTATGGGATATGTTGGCCATTCCTAAATAAAAGGAACTATTACAAGAAGTACTAAAGGATCAAAATGAGCCAAAGTATATTTTCACAAAGGAAGCTCCATAAAATAAAGGCAAGGAGCAATTCAAAACATCTCAGCCACAACAAGGGTCAACCTTGGTGAATGCCAATGAAGAGGTAGGGAAATCTAAACCTAACCTTTTCTATATGACTCTTATAGTGGGTAAGAATTACTTCATAATTTTATGATAGACTCAGGTGTAAGTACTATGATCATGACTAAGTTAATATCTAATGCCCTAAAGATTAAGTATGAACCATTGACCAAAGGAGTCATGCAGCCTGATGGAAAAGTAATGTAGACCATAGGGATTATTAGAGGGATTCCATTACAATTTTATTCTTTCTCAAACATTACTATTTTTAAAGATATAGTATTCATATATATCCCTCCCATTTTTGGTCTATGATTATCTATGGACTTTACAACTAAAATTTGAGGGTACATGTCTCTTGACTGATTGCATCTTATTCTAAGAACCAAGGATGGTTCAAAGATGAAGGTATTATCATAACCCCTCAAAAAAGAACATATTACTGATCAAGTAATATCAAATTTCAAAGCATCTCATGTAATTATCACCAGAGAGGAAAGAGTCTATGTATAGGAATGTACTAAAGATGATGATAATCAAAAGGGTGAAAATTGTCTCTTAGATATGACACCTAAAGATTCTTTTGGTAATTTTGACTCTACTAGGTTAGGAACTTATGTGATTTTTTATGAGAATCTTGTGATACCTAGGATTATGGTAGAGGAAAATAATGAAAAAGAGATTACCATGGATGATTCATTTATATGGGCCCTAAATTTTGATGGAGCAAGAAGCAAGAATGGATCAGGAGTAGGCATATGCCTTATATCACCAAAATGGAAAAAGATTCTTAAGGCACTACATTTTTAGTTTAGCTACACTAATAATGAAGTTGAGTATGAAGCTTTGGAACATGGCTCAATCCTTTCTCAAAAGGAAGGAATAAAAAACTTGAGAGTCTTTAGTGACTCAAAATTAGTGGTCAAACAGATCAGGGAGACTATAGTAGTAAAGAATGCAAGGATGGGGTCTTATTGTCATAGGGTGTGGGTCTTAGTTGAAGGTTTTGATGCCTTTAATATTTAAATAATCTCAAGTTATAAAAATTTTAAAGTAGATAGGATGACTTAGATTGGATCCCAATTTGATTAAACCAAAGATCTATTAGTTAATAAAGAAGTAGTCAAAGTGGTTATACGTCCTGCCATCCCTAATAATGTGTATAATTGGGAAGTCTTTGAGAGTGATCTCCAGATCATTCTATTTTTATAGAAATAAAGAGAATTTATTGACTAATTATAGCCTAAAATTGAAGAGTCATATGATGACCAAATGATACAATTAAGGTCTAATAAGATTCTAAGGGAATTGATAACCCTTGAGAATCTACTCAACCCTAATGATGTAAACCTGGACAAAAGAAAGCTCATAGAAATCAAAGAAGATTATTCAAAACTTGAGATCTCAAAAGGTAGAAACCTAAAAGTGGGTAAGATTACCACTCAAAAGGAAAAAGATAGACTGGTATAAATGTATAATAAGTACAATAGGATGATAACATGGACATATGAGGATCTTCATGGTTATCAAAAAGAAATTTTCTAACATACTATCGACTTGATTGAAGGATCAAAGCCTATTCACCAAAATAAAAGGCTAGTAAATCCAAGAATTGAGTCTCTCATGGCAGAAGAGCTCAAGAAATTATTAGAGTCCAAGACTATTTTTCCCATCAAACATTCTACATGGGTCTCTAACTTGGTCCCAATGAGGAATAAGAATGGAGAAATCAGACTCTACATAGACTTCAGAGATCTCACTAAGGCTTCCTTTAAATACCACTACCCCCTACCTTCAATGGAAAAAATTCTACAAATAGTAGCTGGAGTATAGAGGTTATCCTTATTGGATGGATTCTCAAGCTATAATCAAATATGATTGTCAGAAGAGGATCAACACAAGACCACTTTCACAATAAAGTGGGGGACTTTTGCTTATGAAAATATTCCATTGGGACTCTCTAATGTCGAGGCTAAATTTCAATGAGCAATGAACATTGATTTTGGGGAGCTAATAAATAAAATGATTCTAATTTATCTAGATGATCTCACTGTCTTCACCAAGTCTATTGAGGGGTCATTTTGATCAATTAAAGGATATATTCTAGAAATGCTAAGAGTTAAATATTTCTCTAAATCATAAAAATCTGTGTTCAAAGTACCTCAAGGTAGGCTACTTGAACACATCTCCAAATAATGGATTTTTATATATTTAAATAGAGTCAAAGTAATATCATACTTATCACTACTAGTGAATAATAAAGCATTACAATATTTCCTTTGAAAGATTAATTTTGTAAGTAGATTCATCTCAGACTTTGTTGGAATGGTTAGACCCATTACTCTGATGTTATAAAAATATATCAATTTCAAATGGATGAGAAAAGGCCAATAAGATGTTGAAAATATTAATATGGTCATTGTATCTATCCTAGTATTGTGTAATCTAGATTTATCCAAGGATTTCATCATGTATGTTTATGGAGAAGAGCACAACATAGTAGCAATGCTAACACATAAGGACATGGAAGAAGAAGGAGAGCACCCAATTGCCTTATTCTCAAGGACTCTCTAAGATTATGAATCTAGGTATAATTATTTTGAAAATCAAGCTTATGATATTGTCAAGGGGTTAAAAAAATTAGGCACTTAGTAACAAGTAACAAGATTGTAGTATTGGTGGCTCACCCAAGTGTCAAACAATATATAATGGAAGGGGAAATAACTAAGAAAAGAACCAATTGGATAACCAAGATATTAGAGTATGATATCGAGGTTAATCCTACCAAGCTGATAATATGAAGAGGTATTTGTCAATACATTGCCCAATATTTTGAATCCTTACCAAAAGACGAGCCTACTACAGAAGTTGTGCTATATATACAAGAAAATGAAATAGACTCTGAGGTCATTGATAGAATTAATTTTATGAAGTTTGGTCAATATCCAAGTCATTTATCTGTTGGAAAGAGAAGATACTACCGATAATAAGGATCAAGTTTTATTTTGATAGACAATTTCCTTTTTGAAATGAATTTTGATGGAATCTTGCTCACATGTGTAAAGAATAAAGAATCTAAGAAGATATTGCATGAGTTGCATTATGGGACATCTGGAGGAAGTTTTTATATAAGGACCACTACTATTAAGATACTCCAGGTAAGATATTTCTAGCCTACTATTTTTTTTGATTGCCACACCATGGTTAACAAGTGCCAATCTTGTCAGTTTTACATTGGTAAAAGGTGAAATGTAGCTTTGCCACTTAGTCCCATAATGAACCTTTTTCTCAATGGGGCTTGGATTTTATTAGCATGATCAACCCAATCTCAAGTGAAGGGCATAAATGGATTCTCACTGTAATTTATTATTTTACCATGTGGAATAAGGAAGTTCCTTTGAAGGAAGTTATAGAGAATGTGATTCTAGATCTCTTAAAAGAGATTACCACCAGGTTTGGACCTCCTTATACCATCATATCTAAAAATGATAAGGTATTTCTAAGATAAAAGGGATCTGATTTATCTTTAAAGAATGGTATATATTTTAAGACTTCTTCAAATTATTATCCACAAGAAAATGGTTTGTTAGAGTCAGCTAGCAAGAATCTGATTAGACTCATCAAGAGAATGGGGAATGACCATAAGAGAGGATGACATGATCATCTAAAGGTAGCCTTATGGGTAGACTGAATTACACCCAAATAGGTTATTAAGACCTCACCATATGAGTTGGTATATGGAATGAGTGTAGTAATGCCCATTTTAATTAAAATCCTAACCTTAGAATTGATAAAGCAATTTGAAATGGAGGAAAATGATCTAATACAAGTCAAACTTGAAAAATTATTGGAACTTCAAGAAAAGAGAGAATCAGCTCATGAGTTCATGGTTAATCATTAGTAGGTGATCAAGATTTTTTTTATCAAAAGACATCCAAACCTAAGTTCAAGGCTAGGATTTGGGTCTTGAAATGGGATACAAGAGTTTCAAAACTCAAGAATCATGGTAAGTTTGATTTTTTGTGGATGGGCCCCTTCAAAATAATTGCATGCAAACAACACAATGCTTAGGATCTAGAAATGATGGAAGGTGAAACATTAGAGATTCATGTTAATGGGATCTTTCTGAATCTCTTCACATGAGAATCAATTGACTATGTATATTAGTTAAATTAGTTTCCCATTTTGTTTTCTTGTTTTGAGATTATTTTTCTACCTCCTTTTAAATAAGTGTTCTTTGAACATGTATCAGCCATGGAAGCTATCTAAATATTCATATGAATCATTTTGCATATGACCATCCCAAAAAGATATTTATCTAATAGTTTTTCATAGGGTTATTAATGTTGAATATTAAAATTTTGAATTAATGATCTGAAAGATTTGATAATTAGTGCCTTAGAGTATGGAATTAAGAGACTTTTAATGTGACATGACTAATTTATCAAGGAGAGTCATTAATTTACATTCGAAGAACAATAGAATTAAAACAAATAGTCTCATTTTCTTCACATTTGAGTGCAAAGTTTTCTTAGAGCCCAAGATAAGAACTGTTATCTATTTTTTGAGTTTGAATGAGCAAAGGGTTGAAGTAAGAACAACAAAGAATATTTTCAGCCCAAAGTCTAAGTAGAAATGGTAGTTGTATCATCCTCAAAGTCATATGCCTCTGCTCCTGCATATCCCAAAGCTACATGTTTGAAGACCAAAGAAGTAATGAAAGGTATTTTCAAAGATTATTCCTTTGTTCTTGATTATGCAGATGAGATATACAACCTTATTTTATCAAAAAGGACTAAGACCCTAAGAGTGGTATCACATACAAGGATGTTGAACGAAACAAAGCTTGATACTTTTGGTATGAGAGTTTAGACCTTAGGGTTGGACTAGTACATGGTGCCAATAGTGCACTCGTACCCAAAATTGGTGGACTTGTGTATATAGAATTATAATTCTATAAGTGTAATAATTCAAAAGGGAGGAATTAGGGTAGTGATTAATCCACAACCTATCCATGAGATGTTAGGTTTTCAACATGAACCTTTATCCATTTTTTATAACATGGCTCAACTATAGCATATATGGTCTTAGATGAACTAAAATCTTAGATTCTTAAATAAATGACTACGTCTTGTAGATGATAATACTAGACCTTAACCCCTACCCTTTCCCTTGGGAATGTTGACTCAAGATTCACAAGATATGTATTTGATGCTCCCCTTCATTTTTGGGGAGGAAAATGATATAATGGTACATAATTGATAGCTTACAACACTTTTTTGAATGAAGACTATAGCCAAGACTCAATTTTATAAATTTCATTTTGTTGAGCACATTGCCTATGCCTTGTGCCAACAGCTAGATAATTTTAGAGTTAACCCTAATTTTAGGTATTTATCATATCTGTTTCACCTTATTTTGTATTAGAATGCTCAATTTTTATAGCATCATATAAATTTGACTCTATGAGACACAAAGTGATTAGACCCACATAAATTTATCCCCATGTCTACATAGACTCTTATGTTGCCAGAGTCATCGGACATTTATTACTGAGTGCTTTGTGACACCACTAGTAGGGGATTTGGATTTAGATGGGGTAAGCAAAAAAATGAATGACTCAGTTAGGTCTATATTTTTTGATCCCCATCACCCTTGTGACTATTTATTTAGGGTCCATCATACATTTATTAGGGTTCACAATTTTAGGAAAGAGTCCTTTATGCTTTCAAAGGTTTTAACTAGCAAAGTAGTAGGTCTAGAAGTAGCCCAACAATTATTTTTTATCGACTTTGAGTTTGGGGTAGGGAGGAATAAAAAGGCCTTCCATGACCTCCCATTAACCAAGGGTGGTACTAAAATGGTGAAAAGGAAAGAAAAATTCATTTTAATGATAAAAATGGCTACGTATGGGTTAGTATTGATTTAGGATTTATGGAAATATGACCCTGATGGTTTTATGACTTCTTAGCTTGCCAAGATTAAGGTCCATGTCTCTTTTAAACATGAGAGAAAAAAATTCTTCAAGGACAAGAGCTCCCCCAAAATGGATACATAAAAAAAATATTTTAAACTAAAGGATATCCCACTCCCGCTATGGGAAACATTTTATGAGCCCATTCAGAAGTATGACCCAATAAGGATATTGACAAAAGGGTCGAGATAGACCTTGGTAAAGAAGGGTTGGATTAAATAAAAAATAAATGCCTACTAGAAATATAGGTAGGGTATCTATGAGTTTACTCAAAACTTTGAAGATGTAGACACATATGAGAAATGGGATACTTTGTGGGATGAAGCTCATGTTACTCCAGTTTCTATCCTGGATATGAGCAACTTTCATGAATCTCAAAAAAGGAAAAAGGAGGTAGAAACATCTGTAGTGGTGCCCACATCTTCTACCTATCCACCATCTCTTAATGAGTTAGAGAAGTAGAAATTGTCCTAGTCTATAACTAGAAACCCTATAACTGAGACCCCATTAGATTCATCATAGGTAACACCATCTACAAAAAAGGTATTATATTCATCATGGCTAGTGAAAACACAAATAGAGTCTGAGGATCCTATGGAGAGGCCCCCAAATAAGAAGCAAAGAGTAGAGTCTTAAGAAGGAGAAAAAAGAGAAGAGGTAGATCTTGCATCATACATGACTCCTCAATTTATTGCCTCTAAGATAATTTTCTCTCCTCACTCTCCCTCTCCTTAACCATCTACTCAGGGACTAACAATGCCACCCTCTTCAATTGTCTTGGCATTCCTATCCATCTTGGCTATACCAACTCAAATGTTATTTCCATCCAGCTCCCCACTTCCAATTGCTTCTCAATAATTAAATTTACCAACATTTTCTCCTAGGGTCTTACAAGGTCCATCTTCATCGTAGACCCAACCCCAATAGTCAGTCACTGTGTCTTATGGTTTACCCCATGGGTCTCCTTTTTTTGATGGTATAGTGACCTCTCCCTTAGACTTCCACACTTATTCAGACATGGAAAAGAGGGATAGAGAGGCAAAAAAGGAGAAGTAGAGGATAAAAGAGGGTAAGATAAGGTTTGTATAACAAATGAGGTCTCTATATGACCACAAACAAAATTCCCTTATTATCACCCACATGGTCCCTAGTGTGAACAAGCCACTTGAGTAAATGCAACCTAAAGATTACATAATGAGTGCAATGGCCATGGATCTAACTCAATTCAAACCCCAAGATAAGGTGGAGCTAATGACTGAAATAGTTGCTATGCTTACCATATATTATCTTAAAGTCTCTCAAAAACTATAGAAGGTAGAATCAGGCTTAATTCAAGACCAAGCCACTATGAGCCACATTAATTTAGAGCTCAAGGCCAAGGATAAAGAAATAGACCAACTCAATAAGGACCTAAAGGGGGTAGTATCCAAAGAAGTCTTGAAGACTTTAGAAAACAAATCAAATTCTCTATAAAAGGAGATTGATATAATTAAAGCCTCAATTAGCTTATTGGAATAGGATAAGAGTCTCCTTGAGAAAATGATTAATGACAAGGAAGTAGAGGTCACTTAGCTATAATAGAAGCTAAATATCATTAAGGAAGAAAAGAGAAACTTGCAGGTTCAATACAAGAACTCTAAATATGAAGTAAAAAGGTTGACTCAAGATTTATCCCAACAACCCTTGTTAGTTGGAGTTATAGAAATGGTCAAGGAAATATATGTCTCTTGTTGAAAGAGAATATTAGTAGACATAACCCAATTAAAACCTATGCTCAAGTTTATATATGATGCATACACTTTGTGTGTGAAAGTAGATTCTTCTGTAGATAAGATCCTACTTTTGATTTCTACCAAAGTAACTAAATCACAAATACTAATTTAGAATTTATATGACACATCGAGGGAAACTCTATAGGTAGCTAGAATTATAGACAGGTAGGCAGTAACAGTAAAGGTAAGTGAGATTTTGAGCTATAACAAAGCTACATCTAAATGCAAAAATATGTTGAACCTTTTGAAAGGAGCCAAAGGAATGAAGGGGCACATTGAAATTTTGGTCCAATTGAGACTCCCTTATCCTTTCCTAAATAATAACATAGTACTAATGGAAGACTAGATTCAAAATCTACTAGTCATAAAGTAGAATGATAAAATGATTTTCCAGTCCCTCAGTGATTCTTCAACTATCACAAAGGTGGAAACCATTTTGATCTCAATTGAAAAATTGGAGTTTCAATTGAATTTAGTGGTACAAAGCCTCCAAACATTCTCCCGTAAGGAAATTATCAAATTAGATAGAGCTTTACAAGCTCTATAGAAGAGGGAGTATCCATCAAAGATAGAGTGGGCTAGTTTCTAGGCCATATTGTAGAAGATCTAAGTGAGTTATATCATGTAAAGATAATTTTGATTAATTTTTGGTTCGATCAAGTTTGCGATGGTTATTTTATGGAGGCACAAAATCCTTGGTGAGTCACCATAAACTATAGAATTGAAATTCTACATTTTGTTTTATACTTTATCATACACACACACACACACACACACACACACACACACACACACACACACACACACACACACACACACACACACACACACACACACACACACACACACACACACACACACACACACTCATATTATTCAACTAAGTATACAAGCAACTAGATAATATTTTGGGTCATATTAATTCATGGGGCCAAAGAAATCTTTTTTATTAAAGCCTTAGAGAAGATCTTTAAGACTCTAAATGTATGTAGATGATGCCACTTGTCACTTCAACACTCTTCCAAGGGAAATATATATCAAAAATCCTTTGTTATGCATGAGATTACCATGTGGATAAATGATAGTTCACTTTAAAGTCAAAAAATTGATAACATGATCATTAATGTGGGTCTAAATGATAGATCCAATGGTAAGCTCCTAGTAACAAAAGGTGCATGCAAAAAACATCCACATGGCATAATGGTACTCCCCTTATCCAAAAGAAAAATAAGGCTTTTTTGACTTTCGTAAGGCTTCTATGTGGAACCCGTAGAATGTAGTAGTCATATCAATGATGTAAATCATAATGACAAATCTAACAATGAGTGTTAAGCCTTAAAGGGAAGCCTACAAAAGCTACAACATGTCAATATAGTGGTTCCCAAAGCCCAACAAATCTAATAAATCTAAAGATTATAAGGAACAACAAAGAAAGAGTTAAATAGTTAAAATCCATGGAAGCCTCCATGTGTCAATGATTTGAAATATTACAGGTTAAAGACTTATAAAAGTAATAGTTGAAATAGAACTAAAGATATAGTTAGCAGAAATAAAGAATCAAAATCTAAGTTGCTCAGTTAAAATGGCATGTGGAGTTTAGACTTGGTATTTGTAGACATTCTGTTAGAATCTAAGAAAGTTGTAGTGACTCATGAGGGATATTCTGGATTATAATTAGAAGATCAAAGGGTTAAAAGAGGTGGGGAGAGATCACTATAGATTCATCTAGACCAACAAGGAGTTTAATAGATAGTTTCTGAAGCATTATAATACCTTAATAGGTGCCTCTCTTAAGGGATCAAATATTGTATCTTGTGTAATTTTTCATTAAGTATTTTGTTCTCCTATCAAGCTATGAAGAGAGAGTAGTTTTCTATGCAATTGTAATCTATTTCTAATTCTTGCTTCTCACTATTTGTCATAGTCCATTTGTTAGTTTTGAATAAACATTAAGATTATTAATCACAATATATAATATTTAATTATGTTATTAAATATTTTTAAAACTAATTACTATGTTGTTGGGATAGATGATGATCTATGCCTTCTTTTCTATTCTATGCCTTTGATTAGTCTAAAGTCTATGCTGGAATTATTTACCATGCTTCATGATCTTTAATATTTTCATTAAATTCTATTAGTATTGGTTACTATATTTTTAGGTAGAAGATAATAATCTTGGTGCATCACCTTATCATTTTAGGTATTCCTTTTATGCATTATTTCTTTCATCTTTACATCAAACCCCAAAGAGAAGCGCCATTAAAACCTAGCAGTTGTTTCAAGGGTCAAGTCCCACATCTTTGAAACTTCCCATGACTTTGGTGATAATTTTTAAGCATCAATAATTCCCTTTAAAATGGTTATTATTTATGGGTTGACTAACCCCAACCATCCCCCACTAAATGGTTTAGCATTTCCTACATGTATTTCTCTGACTTATATGTGTGTGTGAAACATCTTGAAAAATTTAGAATGCAATGCTATCTTATGATCTTTCATACTTGCCACCATATAAATTTAACTTTGTATATTTGTATTTTCCTCTATGGACTACTCTATGGTTACACTTTAAAATTTTGAAATGTGTGTATGCATATTAATAATGTTCCAATAGCTTGATAGGTGATTCATTAGTGTTTCTAAGACTTTCCAAGTGAATAATAATTATAGAGGTGATTTGTATTTATAGATGATCCTTCATTGATATATTATGATGACCAACCCATGAAACATGTACAAATTCACCTAACACAACCTCTCAATTTTAAAACTAGGCATTGAGGAGCCATGAGACACTATTAGGACATGGAGACACCTTAGGTAACTAACACTATCCAAATTTTCTAGTATTTTCCTATAAGTTAAAAATAGGGATCTGAAATTTGAATAATATATGGTAATTCAAGATCCTATCTTGAGGATGCTATTAATTTTTATCTATTAAGTTGAATGATCCTTTTTTAAAATGAATATTTTTAATAAATCCATGCCATTATAACCCATTTTAGCTAGTTGGCATCTATCTCAACAAGTTTTGGGGGATGAAATTGACCATTTAAGGGGAAATATTGCTTTTTAATTTTATTTTCAATATTTTTAGATTTAATGTTTTTGTATCTAGGTGTGAACTTGAGTTTAATTTCATCCTAAATATTTATTTATACATTTATATATTAGGGTAAAATTAATATCCTCTTTCAATCTTTAACATCTCTAAAAATAGAAAGTTTAGTTAATTCTAAGTAGATTTTTACTTTAATAACATTTTTGTTGTGCATGAAAACTCTATATTTGAGTTGATATTTATTTATATACTCTTATGTATTACTTTTAGGAGAATAATGAATAATGATAATTATAATTTTTTCTTCTAATCGGTAATGATGTCTAGGCTCTATTATGTTTTTGAATTCATCATCTAGTATTAGAGCATGGTTCAGCTCTAGGTGAAAAATCAAGGTAATATTTTATGTCAATTATTACCAAGTTAAAAATTTTATTGGAGAATTTTTTATTGTGTTAAATAACATGTTTAATTAATATATAAAGAGCATAATAAGGCTATGAATAGATGAACATGAATATGCAACAACTATATAGGTAAATGGAAGAGTTCATCATAATTATTACACATCATTAAAAAATGAAAAAAAGGAGATGGCATAGATGAATAAAAAATGTAAGAAGAATAAATTTATAAATAGGAGGAAGAATAAGATTAAACAAAACTAATTAAACCAAGTATTTTTATTGCTTTAGAAGGAAGGAATTAATGAATAAAGGTGGAAGATTCATATTAAGGGGGCACTAAAAAACTATAGGAGTTGATAGACTTGTTGGATAGTGTAGAGAAGTTTTTTGTATGTAAATGTATGGCAGAGGAGAAGAAATTTAAATTTACATCAAAAAAATTCTTGTGTTATATAATGATATGGTCAGATCACTTAAAAAAATAAAGATAAAGGAAGGGTAAAGATCATATCAAGACCTAGCTAATATGGATATTAAGTTAAGAGACAATTCCTCTATGTGGATTATGCACAAACCATCTACATAATATTTCATAACCTAAGAAAAGATAAGCATAATCTAAAAGATTAATAGATGAATCTTACAAGCTATCAATTTGAGTAGAGTAATGTAAAATAGTGGAAAAGAATCCTACAAGGTAGTATAATGGTTTTAAGTTTTATATTTAATATGAATTAATCACACATAATATTAATCACATGGAAGATACCTATCAATTAGTTTAGAAGGAAAAAAAGAAGTAGAATAGATAGTATTTTAATAAATAACACAGGTTTAAGAGAAGAGAGTCATGTCAAATACTTGTGTATTATGTGGATTTAATTCCACAAGAGTATAATCATCATATGGGGTGGAGAAACAAGGAGATACCATAAAAGGTTTTTAAAATCAATGAAGATGAAGATAATTTAAAACTATTATATTATATGTGGTGGTAAAAGATGGAATGCCCCACAAGTACCTTATGTTTTATACACATGGATAATAAGAGCACTGGGCATTTTAGTGTCCACATTATCATGCATAATAAAGGAGGGAATAGGATAGCCTAAGAGTGAATTTGGATACAACTAAGATAAAATAATAGAATCCAAAAAATTTATAGTATGTAGATATGTTTGAACCAATTTCACTTCAAACAAAAAATTATACAAAGTCATTATTTATGTTCTAAGTTGTGAAATATAGTTCTTAAATAAATGGTAGAGAGAATAGGACTACAATATGTTAATAATCTTTAAATCCTTACCATATTTCATAGTTTAAAAAAGGAAATGAAGTTACTATTGATAAGATATGTTTAATCAAGATTTCCATAGGAAATACCTATAGGGATGAAATATGGTGTGATGTTATCCCAATGGACATTCCATGTGTTATTGGGAAGACCATGAAAATAGGATAGGAAATCAATCCATGATGGAGATAAGAACACGTATACTTTTTGGAAGGATGATTCAAATAAAATTATATTGCCTTTTACTTAATAATGGTAAGTGGGAAGTATGTTTTATAAAAAAAAAATCTATTAAACAAATGAATATGACAAGATTACATATTATCCATTAATCTTAAATAAAGATGAAGCATAGATTATGAAAATAGCAGCTACAAAAGAAAAAATATTGGAGTATGTTGATGTTATAACTAAAGTAATTCCATATGGTTTACCATCAAAGACAGATATTAAAAATCACATTGATTTAATTTCTATATCATCTCTGCCTAAAAATGTAGCTTATATGATGATTCCAATAGAATATGTAGATTTGAATAGGTAGGTGATTGAATTAGTTAGAAAGGATGTAATGAGTAAGAGCATGAGTCACTATACAATTCATCCATTATTAAATCCAAATAAGGATGGAACATGGAAGGTGTGTGTATATATCATGGAAATAAACTAGATTGCCATCAAATACATATTTCTTATACATCATCTAGATAACATTATATATGTGCTTCAAGAGATAGATATTTTACTACATTTGATATATGGAACCACTACTATAAAATTTGGATTCATAAAGTATATGAATGGATGATAGTGTTTAATACAATGAATGCATTATATAATTCATTGGAGATGTTATTTTTATAATCCAATTTACCCAACACATTTATGAGGATGATGAACACAGTATTGTGAGATTATATATGTAACTTTGTAGTCATCTATTTTGATATTAAGTAAGAGAAAATAAGAGAAATTTAGTAATTTTAGAATAGTATTATAAATATTAATAAAGGAAATTATCCATGGAAATTTTAAGGAGTGTAAGTTTATGCAAATCATTTTGATATTTTTGGTATTTAACATTTCAAAATATGGTTTAAAAGTTGATGAAGTAAATATAAAGGTAGTTTATGAGTGTCCTACTCTAAGAGGCATATTAGAGGTAAAAAATTTCAATGGCTAAGAAACCTTTTACCAAAAAATCTATTTATCATTCTAGTAGCATTGTTTCACAAATAAAATATTTCATAAGGGGAAATGAATTTGTGTGGATAAGGGTAGTGACAAAAAATTTACAATATTTTAAGAAGAAAGTGATAGAGGAACCTTTATTAACATTACTATATTTTAGTAGGATGTTTGAGGTGAGTTTTGATGCTTCAAATGTAGGCATTTATGAAGTATTAATTTAGGAAGGGAGGCCAATAATATGTTACATTTATAATTTGAACTATGTTAAAAATAAATATTATACATATCTTGTTGATTATTATATCATTATATAAGCATTGAGACATTATAAACATTATTTTGTGCCTAAGGAGTTTATTATGTTTAGAAAACATGATTCCTTGAAGTATGTGAAAACTTATAATAAATTAAATAAAAAACATTAAAAGTGGGTATATTTCATACAAGGATATGCTTTTTTTTAAAATCATAAATCATAGAATCAGAAGTAGGTATTTGATGCTCTCAATAGGCATGTCATATTGTTAACTACTATGGTGATTGTGTAGATATATTTAAGGCTAATAAGTAATTTTATGATTATGTTCCATATTTTGGAAGGAGTTTTTAACAATACAAGAATACATTAGTAGGAAATAAAGGTTCTATTCATGATGATTATATTATGTAGGATGGTTATCCTTTTAAGGGAAAATATTTATACATTCCAATTGGGTCTATGAGAAAATATTATAATATAACTACATAGTGGGCCCAATGGTAGAGGAGAGATATCTATCTCTCCTCTCTCCACTCAATCTAAATATAAATTTCATCTATGGTTTGCATGGACACTTTGGTAAAAATATAACAATATATTTTTTATAGTATAATTCTTATTGGTCAAATATGAAGAGAGATGTAGTGATGTATGTTTCAATATGAAGGATATGTCAAGTGGATAAAATCTATGCATAAAAAATAGGGTTTTACATGTAATTACTAGTGCAAAAATTAACATGGAAATACTTAAGTATGGATTTTGTATAGGGGATGCCAAAAAAATTAAGAGGCAATGATTTAAATTTTGTTGTTGTATATATCTTCTCTAAGATGATTCATTGCATTGTATGCAAGAAAAGAAATGATGCCACTAGATTAGCATATATATTATTCAAATATGTTATTGGATTGCATGGTTTTATGAATACCATTAATTCAAATAGGGATAGTAAAATTAATTAATTTTATGATAACTTTATGGAATAAGTTGGGATCTAGAATTTAACTTAGTAGTACTGCCACCCTAAACATATGGATATATATCGCTTGTAAATAATAGTTTCAGATATTTGTCAATATATGTTGTTGAAGAGAGTCCCAAATAATGTTACTTAACATTACAACAAGTTGCGATTGGATATATGATGATAATCTCACCTTTTTAGCATTATCCCAAAACAATCACATTATTGTTTTTGTCCATCCATAATATAAGAGTATAAACACCAATGATTATCTAAAAAAATTATCATTGATCCATAAGTCTACCCACTTCACTATTTTGATAGAATTTCTATGTGGACAAAAATTTCACTTATATTCTCTTTATCATTTGATTCTGCACTTTAGGATCTCTCGGTCCTCCATTGGTTCATCTATAGATTCCTATATTTTTAGATATTTATTTAATTATCATATGGGTTTTCTTAAATTGTGTACATAGATTTCACAACTTACATATTACTACTCTTTATCCTTTGAAGAAAATGAATAGCTACATAGACACGTCTCTACTTTTATAATCAATGACTATGGTTCACCTAGGAGTATGAAATTAATTCTTATTTATTTACTAAACCCATAGTTCCATAGTATATCAAGTCCTTTTCCTTGAAGATAATATTAATTCTCATTATAAACCCCTTTCAAATGATAGTAGTGATCCACTCTCATAATCTATTTTATCCTTGTAAACTTTTTTCCTTGATATTTTATTTCTCCTTTTCTTCAATGTCTGATCTTATTCTCTATCACAATTGGGTCTACAATATATTTAGGTTACTCATACTTGATACCTTAATAGATTTTTTTAATTCTCAATTAGATCTAAATAACCATCCAAATGATTCTTTACATTAATTTAGACTCACACACGATCTGGTCACATACTATCCTTTGTCTTCATATTGACAAAGAAGAACTATTGGATTAACATTATAAAACCAATTTATTACCTTTCTATCCAGCTCTTTGAAATATATTGCCAATCCTCACAAACTAAGAGACTTTCCATCTCCAACACACAAGATTGAACTTTGAAAAATTCTCAATATTTTGGAAACATTTTCAAACACCAGAACAGACATTTTTATTTAGGAATAATTTAACAGTGCAACTTCTATACTATAATAGATAATACTCAGATTCAAATTATAACCACTATGAGTTTATTAATTTCACTTCATATTTTCTCTAGTATTGGTCTTATAGAACACCAATTTGGAAATATAGGCAATATCTAATATTGACAACAACCAATAAATAACTTGAATTGGTAAAAGGTGACCCAATAAATAATCAATAATTTCTTAATGCTCACCAAGGCCACCGCAACATTGTTATTTATAAATACAACTTGAAAACATGAATATCATTCCTCAAATCAAATTGATGGTTTTATCTAATTGGCAAACTAAATAATATGTAATCTTAGTGGACCATTCTGAGCATGTTTTGCACAAGAAGTCAAAAGAAGAGGATTTTTAATGTGTTCAAGATTTACATGAACCTTACCAACTCTTAATAGGTATGGAATCTCAACTAATTTATCCTTGTATCACATAAAGTATTAATAATGATAATCTTACATTTCCTATTTACCTTATTTGAATAGCAATTTGAGCTCCATTCTGTCAATTCAAGATTGTAATTTCAAATAATACCACACAAATTTTATTTAAACAGTTACACCATAAACTTTTGAAAGAAATATGTAGCATTAGAATTTGGATTTCTTGAACTGTGAGTAATTCTCTGACTGTGGTGAACTATTATTTTATTCTTGAACCCAAGAGAGTGTTATAAAACTAACAAAGCTAAATTTTCATTTTCCAAAGATTAGAAGTTGACTAAATAGATCTTATATTTTTGTGCCTTACCTTTCTAATAATAAATTTAAATTAATTCATTCCAATACATGCAATTTTCACACTTTCTGTGGCCTAAAACTATATAGAAATTTTGTGCAATCTGAAAATGCATCTTTAAAACCTTTATAACACTTTTATTTTTATCAAGAATACTCAAATATATATATATATATATATATATATATATATATATATATTCTTGAAGTTGTCATATGTACAATATTAAAATCCTTATTCATTTATAATCTATCACCCCTCCCTTATACTTATTCCTTCTAACCACTCATATCCTTCCAAGACTACTTCATTCAACTTATAATTACTTATTGACTTTATTTAACTCATATCTACATGGTGTAGGACTTAACTAGATTTGGTTTGGTCTAAGAATAGACCAAGATTTTCTCAACTATTTTTATCCTTTTCCCAATGTAGCATGTAGTTTCTAGATGAGTGGGATTTATACTTACATGGAGAGAAAATATAATTATAACATAATAATATTATGGAGGAAACTTGTAAACTAAGACTACCATGAGACTATATCTACTATAACACATCCAAATGAGCAAAATAATATTTTATTAAAGTTATCCTAGGACATATTTGGACACAATAAGACAACTTTTTATGATATTTCATATGTACAAGAGATGTTATTTTGATTCACATCAAACTTCCCAAAAGGGAAAATTTTGAGCTCCTGCTCAAATGATTTACAATCTTCTTTTTCTTTTCTTCCAATTTTTTAAGAAATTTATTTTGCTTCCTTACTTTTACATGATATATGAACCCAAGTGGCTCATCCTTCACTTCAAATTATTTAATGAAGTCTATAATATATAACTCCATCATTTCTGATTCAAAACCTGCACATACAAAACTAAAAACATAGTTAGATTCGAAAACTTGAAGCATTGTTGCCTCTCCACTAGCGTCTTCTTCACTTAAGAGTTTCATTAGTTCCATCTCCGGTTATTTTATAGCCTATAAATCACTTATGAGGCTCAAAAATTCTATTTATACCATGATTTGATGCCAAATAATTTCATCTTCTTCACTGTATCTCACCATCTCTTTTTCAATTTTGTCCTCTTCCTTACAAGATACTATATCTTGTGCCACTCTTGGTTTTTGAATTATATAGTCAATAGGAACTTCAATATTTTATTTATCTTTACATTCACCTTGCATGAATATATCTAGTAATTCAATTATTTTCTCATAAAAAAACATCTTCTTGAAAATTTACAATTTCACTATCAAATACAACACTAGAAAGAAAAAATAAATGTTTCTTTTTCTTCACATCTATTTTGAATAATCCCATACATAGGCTCAATTTATCATTTTTATTTAAATACATAATCATCCTCATGAAATTGCTTATTCAAGTCAAAAAAATCAATATTTGAAGAGAAACAACTTTTATCATCATCAATTTTTCTTGAATCATCTTTGAATCACTGATGAGATCTTCTTGAAGATCTCCTTACTCCCTGTCTTCAAGAAATTATTTTTTCTCTGGATGACAAAATATCATTTCATGTTCCAATATCATGTTCACTTCTTCCATAGTACAAGCATGTTGCTCATACTTTTCTTTTGTTACCAACACTTTGACTTCTTCTTCATTTAGGCCCTTTATAGGGACCTTCTCTTCAATTATCTTCTTACCTTCATGCACACATACAAAGAAAGCATGAGTTTTAAAAACTTGAGGCTTATTTTACTCTTTATTATTATCTTTGGATTGATTTTCTAGCAACCTTATTTATCTTCTCCAATTGCTAATTACTTGTTGCCACTTCTTTCTTCCTAGGATTTCTTTGAGAGGCCATTTCACTTTCATTTTCAATCTACATCCATATTCTTGATTTTTTTTGTTCCTATGCATTCTATTAGGAACATTCACATTGTTAATCTTTCTTTTATCTCATTCATTTCTTTTTCCATGTCTATCTCTCTTTTCTTAACCTCTTCTCTTTCCATCTTCTTGTGGCAACTAACTTTATCTAATCCCTCCATCTCTCTCTTTTTAATTTTCATCTTTCCTTTAGGATTTACTATACCGATCTACTCTTAACAAATTTATCCTTCTTTCTATCTCTACACTAGCATTGCACCTAGGTCTTGTTCACCCTAGTCTTTTGGTACCCTTATATTCCTTATCTTAGACCTCTTCACTTTTCTCTAAGATCTCTTGATATTTCCTTTTCTATCTCCTTTTACTCTTCTAAGCCTTAATGGCTATAGGAATTTACCACTTTACCTTTACCTTATAGGTTTCACAAACTTCTCTACCTCTCTTTCCTTCCTACAAACAACATGTATTCACCATCCAATTCAACCATCAATCTGACAATTAAAACATTGTTAATAATTCTAGAGCTATGATCTGATACCAAATTGATGATAATCTCACATTTTTAGCATTATTCCATAAAACTCACATTCATTTTTTTGTCCATCCATACTAATAATATCAACACCAATGATTATTTTTTAAAAATGCATTGAGCCATAATTCTACCCACTTCACCATTTTGATAGAATTCCTATGCAAACAAAAATTTCACTTATAATTCTCTTTATCATTCAACTCTGCACTTTAGGATCTCTTAGTCTTCCAATAATTCACCTATAGCTTCTTGTCTTTTTAAGGATTTATTAAATTATCATATGGGCATTCTTAAATATGTGCACATATTTCACATTTTACATATTATTATTATTATTTATCCTTTGAAGAAAATGAATAGCTACATATACACATGTCTCCACCTTTATTTTTAAGGACTATGGTTCACCTAGGAGTATGAAATTAATTCTTTTTTATTTGTTAAACCCATATTTCCATAGTATATCAGGTCCTTTTCCTTCAAGATAATATGAATTCTCATTATAAATCCCTTTTAAATGATAGCAATGATCCACTCTCATAATCTATTTTATCCTTGCAAAGTTTCTTCCTTGAGGATTTATTATTACTTTTCTTCAACATCTGATCCTATTCTCTATCACAATTAGGTCTAAAATATCTTAAGGTTACTCATACTTGATAACTTGATAGCCTTTTTTTGTTTTTCCTCAATTAGATCTAAATAACCATCCAAATGATTATTTACATTAACTCACACTCACACATGATCTAGTCATTTACTATCCTCTACCTTCATATTGACAAAGAAGAACTATTGTAATAGCATTATAAAACTAATTTATTACCTTTCCAACTAGCTCCTCGAAATAGATAGTCATTCCTCACTAAGATATTTTTCATCTCTAACACATAGGATTGAAATTTGACAAATTCTCATTACTTTGGAAACAGTTTCAAACACCATAACCAACATTTTTATTCAAGAACAATTTAATTATGCAGCTTCTATACTATAATATATAATACTAAATTTCAAATTATAACCACTATGAGTCTAGTAATTTCACTTCGTATTTTTTCTAGTATTGGTCTTCTAGAAAACTAATTAGGAAAGGTATGTGATATATAATATTGACAATAACCAACAAATAACTCAAATTTGTAAAGGGTGACTCAATGACTACTCAATAATTTATTAATGCTCACAAGGTCCACTGCAACATTATGATTTCCAAATATAACTCTGAAACATGAACATAATTTCTCAAATAAAATCAACGGTTTTATCCAATTAGTAAACTAAATAATCTGTAATCTAGGTGGATTATTTTGAGCACATTTTGCATAATAAATCAAAACAAGAGGATTTTTACTATGTATTCAAGATTTCCATGAACCTTACCAGCCCTTAATAGGTATACAATCTCAACTAATTTATCCTTGTATCTCATAAAGTATTAATAATGATAATCTTATATTTTCTATCCACCTTAGTTAAATACCAATTCAAGCTCCATTCTATCAATTCAAAATTTTAATTTCAAAGAATAACACATAAATTTTATTTAACTAGTTACACCATAGACTTTTAAAATAAATATGTAGCATTAGAATTTATACTTCTTGAACTATAAGTGATTCTTTGACTTTGGTGAACTAGTATTTTATTCTTGAACCCAAGAGGGAGTCAAAAAACTAACAAATCTAAAGTTGCATTGATCATAGATTAGAAATGGACTAAATAAATCTTATAGTTGCGTGCCTTACCTTTCCAATAATCATTTTATCTTTATTCATTCCAATACATATAATTTTCACCCTTTCTTTGGCCTGGAACTACACAAAAAAATTGTGCAATATGAAAATGCATCTTTACAACCTTTATAACACTTTTATTTTTATCAAAAATCTTCAAATTTTTACATATATATTCTTGAAGTTGTCATAAGTACAAGGTTAAAATCCTTATTCTTTTGTAATCTGTCACTCCTCCCTTATACTTCTTCATTTTAACCACTCATATCCTTCAAAGACTACTTCATTTGACTTATAATTATCTATTGACTTTATTTAACTCCTAACTACTTGGTATAGGACTTAACTAAATTTGGTTTGGTCTAAGAATATACCAAGATTTTCTCAACTATTTTTATCTTCTTCCTAATGTATCATGTAGTTTCTAAATGAGTGGGATTTATACTTACATAGAGAGAAAATATAATTACAACATAATAATATTATGGAGGAAACTTTCAAACTAAGACTACCATGAGACTATATCTACTATAACACCTCCAAATGAGCAAAATAATATTTTACTCAATTTCTCTTAGGACCTATTTGGACACAATAAGAAAAATTTTTATGATATTTCATATGTACAAGAGATTTTCTTTTGATGTTCCTACATCAAACTCCCCAAGAGGGAAAATTTTGAGCTCCTACTTAAATGAATTACTATCTTTTTTTTCTTTTTTTCTGATTTTTTTAAAACTTTATTTAGCTTCCTCATTTGTTCATGATATATGAACCCAAGTGGCTCATCCTTCACTTCAGATTATTAAATGAATTCTACTATATATAACTCCATCTTTTCTCCTTCAAAACCTACACATACAAAACTCAAAACATAGTTAGATTCAAAATTTGAGGCATTATTGCCTCTCCACCAGCATCTTCTTCACTTAAGAGCATCATTAGTTCTATCTCTACTTATTTTATAGCCTCTTCATCACCTATGAGGCTCAAATCTTCTATTTATAATATGATTTGATTCCAAATCATTTCAACTTATTCACTGTATCTCACCATCTCTTTTTCAATTTTATCTTCTTCTTTATAAGATACTATATTGTGTGCCACTTTTTGTTTTTAAATTGTAGATTCAATAGGCACTTCAATATGTTATTTATATTTACATTAACCTTTCATTAATATATCTAGTAATTCAATTGTTTGCTCATACAAAACATCTTGCAAATTTACAATTTTACTATCAGATACAATACTAGAAGGAAAAGATAACTATTTCTTTTTCTTCACATCTATTTTGAATAAGCCCATACGTAGGCTCAATTTATCATTTTCCTGAAATACATCATTATCCTCATGCAATTAATTATTCATGTCAACAAAATCAATATTTTAAGTGAAACAACTTTTATCATCATCAATTTTTTCTTGAATCAGCTTTGCATCACTAATGAGATCTTCTTTAAGATCTCCTTGCTCCATGTCTTCAAGCAATTCTTTTTTTTTTTTTTATGAGAAAATATCATTTCATGTTCCAATAGCATGTTCACTTATTCCATAGTACAAGCATGTTGCTCATACTTTTATTTTGTTACCATCACTTTGGCTTATTCATCATTTAGGCCCTCTATTGGGACCTTCTCTTCATCTATCTTCTTACCTTCATGCACACATAAAAATAAATCATGAGTTTTAAAAAATCGAGGCTTATTTGCCTCTTTCTTCTTTTCTTTGGATTACTTTTCTAGCAACCTTAGTTGTCTTCTTCAATTGTTGATTGCTTGATACTACTTTTTTCCTAGGATTCCTTAAGAGGCCATTTCACTTTCCTTTTTAATCTCCATCCATATTATTTATTTAATTTTATTCCTATACATTCTATTAGGAATGTTAACATTGTTAATATTTATTTGATATCATTCATTTCTTTTTCCATGTCTATCTCTCTTTTCTTAACCTCTTCTCTTTCCATCTTCCTATGGAAACTAACTTTATCTAAGCCCTCTATATCTCTCTTTTTAATTTTCATCTATCCTTTAGGCCTTACTAGACCTATCTCCTCTTAGCAAGTTTATCCTTCTTGCTATCTCCACACTAGCACGTCACCTAGGTCTTTTTTACCCTAGTCTTTTGGTACCCTACTAGTCCTTATCTTGGACCTCTTCACTTTTATCTAATCTCACTTGAGCTTTCCTTTGATATCTCCTTTCACTCTTCTAAGCCTTAATGGTTATAGGGATTTACCACTTTACCTTTACCTTCTAGGTTTCACAAACTTATCTACCTCTCTTTACTTCCAAAAAATAACCTATATTCACCATCTAATTCAATCATCAATATGACAATTAAAACACTATTATTAATTCAAGAGCTATGATCTAATACCAAATTGATGATAATATCACATTTTTAGCCTTATCCCATAACACTCACATTCATTTTTTTGTCTATACATACTATACGAATATCAACACCAATGATTATTTAAAATAATTGTCACTAAGCCATAAGTCTACCCACTTCACCATTTTAATAAAATTCCTATGCAAACAAAAATTTCACATATAATTCTCTTTATCATTTAACTTTGCACTTTAGGATCTCTCAATCTTCCAGTGATTCATCTATAGATTCCTATCTTTTCAAGGATTTCTTCAATTATCATATGGGCATTCTTAAATGTGTGCACATATTTCAAAATTTACATATTATTATTCTTTATCCTTTGAAGAAAATGAATAGCTTCATATACACAGGTCTCAACTTTTATTTTCAAGGACTATGTTTCACCATGGAGTATGAAATTCATTCTTATTTATTTGCTAAACCTACAATTTCATAGTATATCAAGTCCTTTTCCTTGAAGCTAATATGAATTCTCATTATAAATCCCTTTCAAATGATAGCAGTGATCCACTCTCATAATCTATTTTATCCTTGAAATGTTTTTTTCCCTGAGGATTTATTATTCCTTTTCTTCAACATCTGATCCTATTCTCTATCATGATTGGGTCTACAATATCTTCATGTTACTCATACATGGTAACTTGATAGCTTTTTTTTAATTCTCAGTTAGATATAAATAACCATCCAAATGATTATTTACATTAGTTCAGACTCACACATGATTTGGTCCTATACTATCCTCTATCTTCATATTGAAAGAGAAGAAATATTGGAATAGCATTATAAAACCATTTTTTTACCTTTCCATCTAGCTCTTTAAAATAGATAGTAGATTCTCAAGAACTAAGAGACTTTCCATTTCCAACACATAGGTTTGAACTTTGACAAATTCTCATTACTTTGGAAACATTTTCAAACCCCAAAACCAACATTTCTATTTAAGGATAATTTGACTATGCAACTTCTATACTATAAAACATAATACTTAATTTCAAATTATAACCACTAGAGTCTAGTAATTTCACTTCATATTTTCTCTATTATTGGTCTTCTATAACACTAATTGGGAAAGGTAGGTGAAGTATAATATTGACAACAACCAACAAAGAACTCAAATTGGTAAAGGGTGACCCAATTACTACTCAATAATTTCTTCACCAAGGCCACCGTAAAATTGTGATTCCCAAATACAACTTTGAAACATGAATATCATTCCTCAAATAAAATCAATGGTTTTATCCAATTGGAAAACTAAATAATATGTAATTTGTGTAGACTATTCTAAGCACATTTTTCACAAGAAGTCAAAAGAAGAGGATTTTTACTGTGTTCAAGATTTCCATGTACTTTATCAACTCTTAATAGGTATGCAATATCAACTAATTTATCCTCGTATCTCATAAAGTATAATAATGATAATCTTACATTTCCTATTTTCCTTATTTGAATACTAATTTGAGCTCCATTCTATCAATTCAAGATTATAATTTCAAAGAATACCAACAAATTTTATTTAACTAGTTACACCACATACTTTTAAAAGAAATATATAACATTAGAATTTGGATTTCTTGAACTGTGGGTAATTCTCTGACTATGGTGAACTATTATTTTAACCCAATAGAGAGTTATAAAACTAACAAAGCTAAATTTACATTGATCAAAGATTAGAAGTGGACTAAATAAATTTTATAGTTTTGTGCCTTACCTTTCCAATAATCATTTTATATTCATTCATTGCAATCCATGTAATTTTTTCCCTTTCCTTGGCCTAAAACTACACAAAAATTTTGTGCAATCTGAAAATGCTTCTTTACAACCTTTATAACACTATTATTTTTATCAAGAATTCTCAAAATTTTACATATATATTCTTGAATTTTTCATATGTGCAGGCTTAAAAGCCTTAATCCTTTTTAATCTGTCACTCCTCCCTTATACTTCTCCATTCTAACCACTCATATCCTTCTAATAATACTTCATTTGACTTATAATTTTTTATTGACTTTATTCAACTCCTATATATGTGGTAGAGGACCTATCTAGATTTGGTTTGGTCTAAGAATAGACTAAGATTTTCTCAACTATTTTTATCCTTTTCCCAATGTAGCTTGTAGTTTCTAGATGAGTGGGATTTATACTTACATAGAGATAAAATATAACTATAACATAATAATATTATAGAGATAAATTTCAAACTAAGACTACCATGAGACTATATCTACTCAAACACCTCTAAATAACCAAAATAATATTTTACTCAAGTTTTCCTAGGACCTATTTAGACACAATAGGATAACTTTTTATGATATTTCATATGTACAAGAGATGTTATTTTGATTCTCTTGCATCAATATAACTATTTAATGAAAACATCAATAATAAAATCACCATTCCAGATTGTTTATGGAAGAAATCCTAAAGTTGTTTTAAACTTGGTGTAGGTACTAGTTACATAATGAATTAGCGATGACAAAAAGACATTTGTAGAGCACATACAACATTTAAAAATTGAATTAAGGATAAAAATGCAATAAATTAGTGACAACTATAAATTATTAGTTGATGTAACAAGAAAACCACATGTATTTTACAAGGAAGAATTAGTGATGGTGTATTCAGATAGGAAATATTCTCCCAAGGAATGTACAATAAGCTCAAGTATAAGAAGATTGGTCCTTGAATTTTTTTGAATAATAAATTAAAATGATTATGATTTAAGTTTACCACAAAAATTTGATATTTATCTAATATTCAATGTTTTTATTTATATGCATTCCATCAAGAGGACAATTAAGGAGAATAAGAAAAAGAAATAAAAGATAAAATAGGTTTTAGATAAGAAGATAGTGAACCCTAGGAAAGGTAGATATAATAATAATTTGGTAAAATGAGAAGGATTAAAACAAGAAGACACCACTTAGATTCAAAATTCAAATTGAAGAAACATGACAAAGACAAATGGCATAAGTTTAATAAAAACAACTTGTAGGAACTGAGTTATTTTCAAGCAAACAAGATTGATGTGGGAGTCTATCTTGTGAAGGCCATAAATTTTGAGCCAGGAAGTTGATTGGGTCTCTCTCTATTTTTAAATGTATTGAATATATTTTTCACTGTAACATGATTTACCCAATTAACATTTTTTCAAACAAATTTTTAGGGTTAAAGTCAACCATCTAAGGACAAAAATTATGTTTAATTTTATTTTCTTTATTTGTATATTTGTCAAATTGAGTTTTTATTTACACTAGATATTTATTTATGTATTTAGATAATGATATATCATTAGTATACCCATCCGATCTTTATCATCTTCCAAAAAAAGCATGTTCAGGTAACTATAGGTAGTTTTTTTATTTAATAGATTCTTAGTTGTGTGTGACAAACCCATATTTGAGTTTTGATTTTTTTAATACTCATATGTATTAATTTAAAGATAATAATGAATAATATTAATTATAATTTTCTCTTCTGCTCAATAATTATTTGTGTAATTGTGTGTTTTGGCTCCAATTAATTTTTGGATTCATGATATGTCTAGGATTATAAAGGGTTCCTATATAGACTAAACTAACCATGAATAAATACATCTGGTGGATATATGTGGCTAAGATAGTATATAGTTAAAACATATATCAAAATGTTTCTCAAGATTTAAATATATGCACAATGTCCAAGTATGTCAAAGTTTATGTTTTCAAAGTGCTAAAGACCAATTTAGGTGTCTACACTTTGCATATCCAAGTATTTATTGATGATAGAGGAATGAAAATAGTAATTTTATATAATGGTTTATGATTGGATATTTATAATGAATTTTTTTCAACAAATTAGTATAAATAATAGATATTTTTATAGAAAAAAGTTATGATAATCAAAATTTTAACAACTAAAGTAGAGATGCTATAGGAACAATTCTATCAAAAGCAATTTTAAGACCAAAAACCTCAAATATATTATTTCATGCCATACCATAAATCTTGAATTATAATATTTTTCAAAGTACCTTAGATTCATGTTATGTTTTTTATACCCTCTACTTTAAATAGATGCTTCAAATTTAAACATAAATTTACTATTTTCACAATTCTAGTTAATAATAAACCTATCGAAATCAATAACATTTTTTTAATTCAAGAAAATATTGTGCCACATTTATATAATAAACAATTAAGTATTTTTGACAATAAGTATGGAACTAAAATAGAAAAATAAATAAAATTTGAATCTATACAATTTAGATAAATAATAAAGAAGAGAAAAATGGTAAAAAGAGAAGATGATGATAACAATTTAAAAAAATGGGATAGGTTAGTTCGAAATTTATTAATAATATAGCTTGGATTCAATTTTTTCATTAACTTTTAATTATTGTTTTAGAAAGTTTGATAGCAAGGTTTTTTAAATTGTGCTCATTTTTACAAGGTTCAGTTTGAATTATTTTTTAATGTTTTTTTTTTAATTTTTTTAAAGAAATATAAATAAATTACATTACTTACTGAAATGAAAATACTTGGAAATGAAATAAAATAAAGCTAAAAATAAAACATAAGAATTTTTTTTTCCCTTCCTTTTTGTTTTTAAAAATTTTCAATAAATGTAATGCTAAAGAAGTTTTTTAATAAAATATGTAAGTGTTCATTTTATCTTTTTTCTAGTTTTTAAAGATGAGAGTTTTCCCTACATTCACTAAATGATAATTCTTTTATTATTTTATTTTTTTAATTAAAATGAGTGAAATTTAAGTGTCAAAACATAAATAAAAATCATATCTATAAATCCTTGGTTGGGTTTGTTAAGCACAACTCCTAAGTTTTCAAAATTCATTTTACAAATATAGGCTGATACTTTCAAGATTTTTTTTTTTTAATAGTTGATTGTGAAGCTAAATTATTTAAAATAAAATTAATACAAAACTAAATTTATGATTTCAATATTTTCAATAATTCTCATTTATTATGTAAATGAATAAAATAAACTCTAATGTGTAGATTTTCGTTTGTCTAGGTTTTCTAGTTGTGTAGTGTGTATTTGTGGGTACTTATTTGTGAATGTTAGCTTTTGATAAAAATGAAAAATGAAAAATTATTAATTTATTTTCCATTCTATTTTTATTCGACTAATATTTACTATAACTAGTACAAATGAATATGTTCTTTAAATTTTTGATGTGTGCAACAAATGAAAATAAATCTATTTTATATGCAAGAGAGTGAGAGGGAAGATATCACTTTTTTTATGTTTCTTTTCTAAAAAAAATCATAATTATAATTTAATATAAAAATAAATAAACTAATTTAATTAAAAAATAAATAAAATAAAACCTCCAACCTTATCAAAGTTGAGACCAATTGAAGGTGAAAAAATGATTATTTATGAATTTTTAGTCATTGGGTAGCTAACTCATTTTACTTTATGTAGACATTAGGAAAAATATGATAGAAGTAAGGATAAATAAATAAATAGAAGAAAATTAAAATAAATATGAATAATAAATGCAGTTAATTATTATTGGGTTGATCCATGAATATGAAAACACTAGGTTGCAAACTCAATGAGCTTTATTCTCTAAAATTCATGCAATATGTATAAACAAATGAATCCACATTGAGACAAATATTATTCAAAAAAACAACTATGTGGAATATGTCTCTAAAATATTCTAAGCTCCAATCACATGTATGAAATTTGGATCTAAATTTATTAAGAAAAACTAATCCTTATAATAAGGAGGGATGAATTGTTACTTGGATATGGCTTGAGATTGATTGCGAATTTTATGAAGTTAACTTGGAGATCAAGAAGATTTGAAATTTAACTACTATGAGTGAAATAGATAATTAAGGAAGTGAACTCAAATATAAACAATAAAATATGTAACCAAAACTAATAAAAAGATGTGAAAATTAATGTTTCAAGGAAAATTTTTAGAAACCTACACATGTGATGAAACTACCACCTTATGAATGTAGCATAAAGAAAATTATAGATGTTACTGATGGAACCATTATGTAAATTCATAGAACCACTATGGTGGTTACATTTTTCACCATGGTAATTTTTCCATGAAGGCCAAATTTTTTTAAAACTAAAATCAAAAGACATGGAAAAAGGATAATTTAAGGTTTGTAAAGGTCAAAAATGGGTTAAAATACCAAAAAAATAAAAATAACCATGTTTTACTATGTTGTGGTAAATATCATTAAATCATCATTGGATTTATTTTTAAATGTTGCACCATGTAAAATTTGGGTGTTTACATATTGACCCCTTAACTAAGAACCTCATCATGAATTTGTGGTGCTGTTTTCCTAAGTAATGGC
The DNA here is from genome assembly GCA_037957365.1 of Torreya grandis. NCBI lineage: Eukaryota > Viridiplantae > Streptophyta > Pinopsida > Cupressales > Taxaceae > Torreya > Torreya grandis. The sequence goes on along the minus strand of JARHVA010004449.1, from coordinate 969,258 downwards.
ATACTTAAAGGGAAATAAAGGTTTATAAAACTCACCTCAAATGCATGTGTGTTTCAGCAAATCCAACTGAGAGACCTATGTGACTTATGAACAATGAATGGGAATCATGTTTAGTTTAATGAAAAAAGTTAAAAATATGCTAATTAATCAAAACATAAACAAGTTTACTTACCATGTGTTCAAGGATGAAAATGCCACCTAAATATTCATGTTAGGGGAATGAGCTTACCACCAAGTGATTTCAACTTGTAAAACTGAAAAAATGAAAATAACATACCTTGCAATAATACTAAAAAAAATAGAACATTAAAATTATCAGCATTTGAATTTTTTTGTTTAGTTAGGTAGTAAATACATCTAAAAATATCATAAAATTTAATTTTTTAAATGAAACTTATAAAAATGGAAAGTTTATGAAACATAATAGCTAGTAAAATAGACTGATTATTTGAAAAAATACTTAAAATAGAAATTATTTGTGCATTTGAAATTTGAGAAATTTTGGTCATTGGATATTTGTGATTAATTTTCACAAGAGATAAAGAAAATTTTATGAGCATGATAAATTCATGGAAAATATATTAATGGCAATATGAGGAAGGCAAGGATGGGTAAGTTTTACTAACTTTTGTGTATTTCTCCTAATTCTTAAAATTTTCATTAAAACTCATCTATATTCGTTGAAGGTCAAATTAATATGTATAGAATGGGTTTGGGAAGGGAAGGAAAGTAAAATGTATAATTTTTTTGCTTTAGATTTGGGTTTGGTTTTGGCAATAGTCAACTAACTGAATCGTCAATATTTGTAAACTAGAGGTTATATTTCCATCATCAGTGACTATGTTCCCATTAATGGAAGTTGTATAAAATGACATGATGATTACATTTATACCAAAATGATTATTTTGTTTATGTAGTAACTAACATAAAAATATCTATAATTTTTTAATCACTACCTATATAAGGTGGTGGTTTTTACATAGGGAGAGAATAACTAGTTTAGGTCAAATTTTGGGGCTAAATAACTGATTTATTATATTATAACTTATGTTTTCAAGGAGTATACATTCATTGGAATATATTTAGGGAGGAGGAGTGGCTTCCTATGATTATGGGGTAATTCAAGGCTAATGAGTTGGCCAAATTTGACAAGGTATGTATTCTATAGATAACATGAGTGGGGATCATTACCACATAGAGCAAGGTGTTTTATGACATGTTTATTTATTGGGACATGGACTAAAATACATTTTGGTTTCCATAGGCCTTGATATAGTGGAATATCACACTCACATATGCCTATCAGATGCTAGGGATTTTGACCAAAATAAGGTTGGTGACCTTGAGAGAGACCACAAAGAGAGGCAAGGCCTCAAATTGGGTTGACCAATTTGGTGATGCTAACATACCAAACATGGGTTAGAATTATGGGTTTACTCTATATTGGGTGGATGAGATAGTAATATTAACCCTTTATAAGGTGATTATATGTATCCTTACCTCTTAGCTAGTGAGAGACAAGGAGATGATCACCTACTCTACAGTTGGGTGGCCTTAGTTAAGATCATAAAGGATAATGATTAATGGTTCCCCTGGGAGTATTAGGTTCTAACAAAAATCTACATGGGTTTATATCAAATCACTATGTTGGGGAATTTATCCACTAGTGGCTCTATGCTCATCACGAGTTTTATTTTTTAGCACATGACATAGTACCAATGAGAATTAGTGATTGAGGTTGTGGCAGTCATTAGGGCCCCTAAGTGGAAATGTGTAGCACCCTTTATGCACTTTACATGATCATTGATTACTTTGGTAGTAGTATGTCTTGTGGCTTTTCCTTATCATAGGATAGTTGGTTAGTGGAAAATGAGTGGGCCACTCTCATGGCATGTGTTAATTCATAACAAGTGAGGTATAGGTGCATACATGTGGAGGTGTAACCAATAAATATGTTTACCACATAGTATTGGATATAGTACATAGCCAACCTACCTATTCCATAAGTATTGATTTAGGGATATATATATATATATATATATATATATATATATATATATATATATATATATATCCCTAAATCAATACTTATGGAATAGGTAGGTTGGCTACGTATTGTATCTAATACAATGTGATAAACATATTTATTGGTACATATCCAACCTACCTATTCCATAAGTATTGATTTAGGGATGTGTGTGTGTGTGTGTGTGTAGAGAGAGAGAGAGAGAGAGAGAGAGAGAGAGAGAGAGAGAGAGAGAGAGAGATGTGTAAGGCTAGATATTAGGGTGGCATCCCCTTACAATAGGGATTGCCATCACTAAAGTGGTAGGGTAGAGGTTGAAAGGAGTAGGATGGAAATATTGAAGTATCCTATATAGGTTTTATTAGAAGTTATGATTCTAGTCAAGGGCCATAATTAACCACCATAGGTAGATCCTCGGCAACAATACCACACATAATATGAGGAGAGGGAGACAAAACTAGGCCACTATATTGGGAGACCAAGAATATGTAGGGTATGACCTATAAATATATGAATAGGAGGATGTTAAGATGAGTTTCTAATAGGAATCGAGCAAGACTAGCATTAGGGTGATCTAGGTAAATAGTGTGTTACTATTTTCATATTTTTACCACATTACTATCTAGTTTATTACTTAGTTATTGTTTTATTTTATGTTACATAGTATGGTTTTTTTTTGTGATTATAGAGTCACATAATATATGGAAGACCATGAACCAAGACACTTTAGGTAACCTTTTTTGTGTGGGAACTATTCTTAGCATGAATCATATTTTGATAAATAGGGTTCTTCATGTCAGCATAGCCAAGGACACATGTTTTCTTTGTGCCTATCATGCATATTATGAGTTGAGTTAGGTGAGATGTGTGATTTATGACATAGGTTATTAGCTGAAGACTTTGAGAAAGATCATTAGGGTTATAAGTGGTTGGGCTTCATCTATCCAAAAATTAGTTGGAGGGATAGCCTCACATGTACATACACAATCTGGAGGTGACACAAGAACATGGGTCATAATAGATGTCACTATTCTACATTATGGTCTCATCATAGGAGAAAAAGTATGATCTCAAGGTACTCAACATATATAGGGGTAAATACCCTCTAGTAAGACCTTAGTACCATACTATTGTATCTCTTTTTGTATTTTTGTGATATTTTGAGATGTATTTTCCCTCTACAAAGGAATTTTTACTATGACATGATGTATATAAACTCAAATTTTATTAGATATATATAAATAGATTCTAAATTACTTGGTGATCTATTATCTTGCACTATTATTTAATTTTATATAATTTTTTTAGTTTTTTCACCTTACATGACTACAAATGTGATGAAATGCTCATATATCTCTAATTTGATAAATAATATGGATATGCTTAAAATTTTTAAATGTGGTAAAAAATGTATGAAAAATTTAATGTGATAAATATTTACAATATTTAAAAAGTTCTAATGGTTGTGTTGTAGGTGGTGATTGAGATACTTTTTATACATAACAAAAGACTTTCAACTTTCATCAAAGGGGATAAAAGGGATATATAAAATATGATATAATGGGAGTGAAAAACTATACTTCAAAATATCACAAGAAATAAGAGGCTGACTAATCCTTATGATAAAAGGGGAAAATTATATTTCTTAGCTTAAATAACATTAGTTATTTTGGCTTTGTATATAGATGGATAAACATGAGGGAATCCATAAGAGGGATAAGATTCTCCTTTTGGCATTTACATCTTGGAGATATTTTGTGATAATTTTATTAATTTTTGACACTTTCTAAATTTATTTTCGTCTTTATTTTATTTTTTGACCCACTACACTTAGTCTCATGTGACTATTAAGAAACATGAGATTATCACCAAATTCTATATGTAGGTCATTTAGAGAATCTACCCCTAATGTTTTAGATTATAGTAAAAGCAGGTTTTGAAGGGATCCCAAAACCCTTTAACAGAATCAAAAAAGATAAAGCATTAACAACCACCAAGAAAAGTAGTCCTGAAACCTACTGAAGAGCAGCATCAAAATCAGGTTTTACAGGGACTTGAAACCACAAACATAGTCCAATAAAAGTACCCAAGTTTTACAAGGACCTGGAACCTCAAATAAAGTTTTAGACCAAGAACTAAGAAACATGACCAAAAACAAGAACCAGTTACAACAACCAGCAATAAGAACCTGAACAAGAACAAAACCAACAAAGAAGACCCTAGGCTTCTATTGGAATTCCACGATCATCTTGACAGCCTCCTTCCCAATTGTAGTAGTATCCTAGATGGAGTTAGCATCTAAAGTAGTAGCAGCTTGCAAGGCTTTCTTCCTCGAACTCTACCTTGTCCTCTTACTTGGGCCCTCTGAGGATATTGTTTCTTCATTTGCTCTTTTACCAAGGCTAGCTATAGTAGTACAGATGCTTGATGTTACCTGCTCCATCTTTGTTCCACTTTCCTTGATGAGCATTCTAAGATTATGCTCATAATATTTAAGTTCTTTTTTTTGGGACATCTCTCATTTGCACCTCCAAGTGGTTGATTATGGCTTGATCAACATCCTAATTGTGTTGCATTGTTTCCACTTTCTTCTTCAGCGCCATTATTTCATTATAGATCCAAGAATCAACTTGGAGAATAGAATCGGCATTGAACTTGGTAGAATGTAGGAAGGAAAGCTTGGTTTCCCTCTACAGAGAGTCAAAAATGTCTTCTGCAATCTCATGTGGAGGGGAATCAACCTTTTCAATTTGTTCCTCCCTATCCATCAGTTTCTCCTCTCTAGTCTCAATAGGGTCTTCATGCTGAACAGGGTCCTCCTTTTCTTATCCCCCAGTCTCCATAGTAGGAGTAGAAGCCAAAGCCATGTGATCCTCCTCTCTCATAGAAACTGGATCATCAATTAAGATATCTTTGTCTTTAACACCTTCCCTAGACATAGTCTGATTACCCTCATTATCAGAATTGCTCTGTTCTGACTTTCCCTCAGTTGTATCCTCTTCATTCCCTTTCTCAAATTTTCCTTTAGTTTCTGGATATCCATCCAAATTGGAATTGAACTCCCCAACATCCATCCCTTCCTCCTCCTCTGGGACATCCTTCTCAGAGCTTTCAGTACTCTCTAACTCAAAATCCTCTTCTACAATTTGTTTTTGAGAACTAGAGGGTTTTGGTTTTGCCTTTTCTATCCCTTTAACATTCTCATCCTTCTTACACTTTTTGGACTGAGAACCCTTATGTTTGTCAGAAGAAGGAGTTAAAGCTATGGATTTATTTTTAAAAAAACCCTCTATGAGAAGTATTAGACCTTCATGTAAAATGGGGTGAGACTCCTTCTTCCTATGGGCATACAAGCTTTGAAGCAATGAAAAACACAGATAGAAAGGGAAAGAAATTCTATCCTTGTGCCTGAAGTGGTTAAGAAAAACAAAATGAAATTTGTGAACTCTTTTATTCCTACCATCAAGGATAAAGTACTCACGGATACATCATAGCACATCTCACCAGATTCCTTTTATCTATTCCATGTCAAAGAAGTCTCCATTCTTTTCCAGTTGCTTCTCCTCTACATCCATCTTCAGAAATTTTTTTAGGCCGAATTGGAGATACTGGTCTATTTTGAGAACTTAATACCACCCATGGGAAGCCCCGTGAACTCAGCAATGAAGTTTTTAGTAAGCTTCACAGTGACTCTGTGGAGAGTAACTCTGTCATCAACCCAATTTTTAAAGAAGGCGGTAGTGACATGGGGTTTAAAGCCATGCAAATGCTCTAGATAACTAACCACCTTATCTTTCTATAGAATCTTCCATACATCCTATCTAGCCTTCCAGTCATCACATTTTTTGGGCTCTTGCTTCCATGGTTCACACCTCATATTGCAGAGCAAATGAAAAACTAGAAGCACCCAAACACAGAAGGCAGAAAAGTTGAAATGGAACCAGTTATTTGTTACTTGAAATGGAGTTCGCCATTTTGATGATACATGCAGTGAACACATTACATTCTCATGAATGTACATCCTCAGGGAAGGTAATTTGATAGCCATAAGGCCACTCCACCAAATCTTTAAATTACTAATCCAAGCAAATCTTTCCCACTTTGGACTGAATCGCATCATAATTAATAATTGCTTTAATATCAACGTGCTTATTTAATTCATCAAGCCACCTCACCTTATGCCCTGTTTGAACATCATGATTGGTTACCCAGTCAGCGACCCCATTGGCCTCTCGATATGTATGGGATATGGCCACTTTTTCAAATTTTTGAATTAAGGCTTTGATTTCCATAACCGTAGCCTCAATAGACCATGAGATTGAATTTTTAATATTTAGGGTATTAATAATATTCAAAGAATCACCTTCCAACCATAATTTGGAATACCCCAAATCAATAGCTAATTTAATAGTGTAGAGGATAAATACCCCTAATGTTATTCGTATGCAACTAAAATAATTTCAGGGATAAATATCAAGTATTAGTGAATGGTGAGAAATGTGAGATTGATTTTGTTTTCACAAGTTCAAGCTTGTATTAGTCTCTCTCTCTCTCTCTCTCTCTCTCTCTCTCTCTCTCTCTCTCTCTCTCTCTCTCTCTCTCTCTCTCTCTCTCTCTCTCTCTCTCTCTCTCTCTCTCTCTCTCTCTCTCTCTACCATTAAGATGTAATAAATCATCATCAAGGACCAAGATAGTTGTATAAGGTTACCTACTTTGAGCATGCTATTGTGTTTTTCTTGGAGAATTCCATAAAAATGGTATTTTATCTTGGGTGGGCTTCTATATTAAGTTATAGGCTATAATTCCTAAGTTTGAAAGAAATTGTAGAGGATAGAGGTGCATAGTGCTCATAAGAATTAAGATAAGACTCTATATCATGTTAAATTTCAGACCTTTTTCTAAATAGAATAGGGTGATATGAATAATTATGTAGGATGGTATACTACATTTTTAAGTTCTTTGTTATGAAAAATCACACCTAAATAGTCAATAAACAAAACAACTAAAATGTAGCTCAAAAAATGGACAAAGGAAATTTTATTTAGTATTTTGAGAGGGTAATGTGAAATGTAATGTCTATACATAAAAATATTTTAGACAATAATTTTTCATAGACTCACTAAATTAATTTCCCTATAAGGTGCACAATCAATAGGCTCCATTATTAAAATATTTAGTATCAAATATGGAACAAACCAATTGGGATTAAAATTTTGACCTTCTCCCTTTTTCTTACCAACTCTACTATCAATTATTAGGATTATGTCTCCTAATCATTTGGGGCACTCATGGAAATTTTTATGATACTCACATTATTGTTCATAAGGCATTATCATTCTCATTTTTCTTATCATTCCTGAACAAGTGAAACCAAAAGTTTGTGATAACTTAGCAAGAAGTTATATATATTATTCTACTTCCCTAGGGGAGAGAGATGACATGATATTAATAATTTTTAGGCTCCTATTGAAACCAATGTTTATTTATATAATGTTGATGTTATAATTGTAAGTTCCTTCTTCATGCACTAGTGGGGTAGGGGGAAGGGTATTTTATTTGTGTATATCTTAAGACCTAAACCACAATTTCCCTTGTATTATGGGGTGTTTATTTACTACATTAATGAGGTATATCATTAGGCTCTTTTGTGAGCTTATCAGCATACCCCAAAACTTACACCATTTCAACATGATGGACTTTGAAAGTGGAGTTGAGATCCTATAGACCAAGGGGTCTATGAAGACTATAAGTTCCTATCCTATATGGATAAAAATAGAGTCTGATAGGCTCATCCTTTTCTAATATGTTTATGAATTTATATATTAATTTGGTTGAGAATAATGGCATTGTCATGATATTTTACTTACTCAATTTTTGGTTGTCTTAACTCCCTTTTCCTCTATCTCCACATATAGGGAGGTTTTAGGACTTTTAAAAATTGAATTTAAGATTTTTTTGGTTGTTGTAGGTCAGTTTTGTTTGGTTAAAGGTGGGGAATACACCACATTATTTCTATATAGGTGATAGTTGATAATAATCCCAAATTTTTTTTCTTAAGTTTTTTTTTATGGTTTTAAATGGATTATGATCCCATTAAGTAATGAGATCCTTCCATATAATAAGGAATACAAACTCTTGGAATAGGGTAAAAGGGATTGCCTTCATCATATGGATTCAGGTTCTTATTTGGATGATGTTATAGTTGGTATCTCTATCAATCACAAAAAAAATTATTAGCATGGTTTTGGTTCCCAAATTTACTATAATAAATATGGTCCTAATGGAGGTAAACCTAATGTTGTTGTATCCCCATAAGGTGCTTTTAGTTTTAGATAAATTAGTTTCTCCATAACAACATTTTAGGAGAAATGAAAAAAATGGAATGTATTAATAGTCAACCCATCATCAACTATAACTCTCTTCAAATAATTTTTATAAGTAAAAACTTACAAATACAAGGTTGGATCCCCCATTTTGGCCATCTCAACATATTAGGGGAGAATCCTAAGGTCAAAAATGTAACCAACATCTCTTGAGTCCTACTCATGTGAAAACATGTTTAATTCAATGTGATTAATTTTTAATTGTGGTCTCATAATCCTAAGACATAAAGTAATGTTGAATGATGGGAAAGAGAATTATTAAGAAAATCTATAAGAGAAATGTGAAAAAATGTATTAGTGAGATCTAAAATTAAATCATAGTTTCTTGTATACCTAATATTTGTTTATTAATTAGCCTCTAGAATACATGTGGAAAGGGAATATGTTATTTGGTACTCCATTGTATGAGTGATGACATTCACATCCTTATTTCTTTTTATTGTTTTACAACACCTATAATCCTATTTTTTACTTGGGGTCCTAACTGGGGATCCCCTTCAAGGTTTTCAGGTGTAAAATTGGAATCCTTGGTGTAGTTTTTACATGTCAAAAAGGGCTAGTGTGTGAGGTTATCCTATGGTTAGTTATTTGTATTGAAATACTATTGGTTATTAAATGGGTTATTTTGTATGCATAAATTAGAATTTTAGAGTTTCACATGACATATTTGTGAAGCTTTTAGGTTTACATTAACATTCCATAGGAACATGTCTATGAAGGTCTAGTGATGTTCATTAGGGATTCTTTGATTAAATTTTTTTGTATTCCTTGCAAGCATGGGTATCATGATCAATTACTCGATGGAAAATATATTATACATTTGTATTGTAATCCTAATACTTCTTATAATTAATTTGTTAACCAAACCTTCATTATTTTTACATTGGTAAAGTTTTTGGTTCCAATTTTGGTCATTATTTTTGAAATTCCCCTAGAATTGATTCTAATATTTTATGTTGTGAGGGGAAAGATAGTGAAATTAAACTACATGAACCACACAAAGAGGGTTTTGTTTCCTCAAACCATTTTTTTTTTCATGCATTTAATTTTATTGTTATTTACATTTTCCATCCTCTTTTCATGTTCTATTACATCATTTATAGTGGCATTACAAATTTTGTAAAAATTTGGACCTTAATTTTTTGGGTTATTTAGTTTAAACTTTGATAACCCCATTACTTTGGTTGAGGGAGATTAGTTTCATGTTATATTTAAAATCCATACTAACACTATCAATTACCACTTGGTATATTCTTATATTACTCTTGATTTCTTATTCATAGGACCTATAAGGGAATATTTGAACATCCTCCCTCTTCTCCTTATTGAGATAGTGAAAAAATGATCATATAGATCTTATTGGTTTATCTATGAGGTGTTGGATGATTAGTATAATACTTTCCTCCATATGAGGATGAAATAGATAATGGATTAATTAGAGTATTTATTTATATTAAATGACACATGTATGTCAATCTTAATAAGTTTGTTCATATCAAAAACCTTGACAAACTCTACCATGATTTATTGTAAGTAGTGAATATATCCCTTATGGGGATAGTACAAGTCAAGAAAGATTCCATACAAGTTATTTGATAATATTTTGGAAACTAACCTATCTAAATATATGATCTCTCTAATAATGGTCATGTATGCATTTACATGCACATGAGGTTCTCCCTCCCCCATATAGGATTATAAAATCTAAGTATTTTGTATTTGTTTGTACTTATTTATTTTTTTCATATTCCACTTGTAAATTTTAATCCCATACAATTATTATTTACATTCATATTTATTATTGATATTCATATATTATAATATTAATAGATCTATAAAGTTTTATACCCATTAGACAACATATACACAACTTAAATCAAAAATAGGTTTAAACAAAATGATTGAAAATATGGTATAATTAGAATTCATAAAGATAATTATGTGAGTATTTATCATATGAGTGGGTTGAACCTAATCCTTTCCTAATCAAAAAATATGACAAGTAAATGTCATAAGATCATCATCGTTTTCTATGTGATCTCATTTTTTTAGATAATTAGAAAACAACCTTAGTTTCGAAACTAGTGTGATGGCATGAGTGAAACATGTAATAACTTTGTGAATATTAGGACATAATGATAAACTCCTTTCCTCTTCACAAAAAATTAAAAAAAAAAATCCTTATAAAATCCATTTTATGTACATTTTTTATATTTACAATATGTGGGACCACATGTTGTGGAGACATTTTATCAAGCACTTCACATAATTTGCATATAATCCCATATTGTGTATCCTATAATCATTGGATTCCATATGGCCACATTATTTTCAGACATATTGTCAAATAGTTCACATATTGACATTATGTAGAAAACTTTGAATTATTTAGCAAACTAATATAATGATTATAATATATTTTGATGAAATGAATGAGTTGAAGTTAATGTAATGAATGGGTTTACCCTAGTTTATTCTAATTTGTCATAACAAATATTTGAAAAAATAATGAAATTATTATAGTGTATGTAATAAATTTACATTAACAAATTAATGTAATGATTAAAATACATTTTAATGAAATTTTAATATGCCATAGAGCAATCTCAATCAATGTGTTATATCATAATGCATACTCAATCAAAAAATGATATATTATAAAGCAATGATTACATAATATTCTATTGTAATTATGATATACTATATTGTAGTATCAGTCAAATGTGAAATACCCTAATATAATCTCAATAAAAATATGATATAACATAATGCAATCTCAACTAATATAATTATTGATTAAATTATGTGCCCTAAAAAATATTCTTGTTTATTCAAAGGGTACCTTAATTTCCCCTCACAAAGCTTCTACAACACATAAAAATAAGCTTCATGCATGGAAATTAAATAAAAGGTACATATGCATACAACTATGTGCATGCACATGCACGCACGCACACACACACACACACACACACACACACACACACACACACACACACACACACACACACACACACACACACACACACACACACACACACACACACACACACACACACACACACACACACACACACACACACACACACACACACACACACACACACACACACACACACACACACACACACACACGCGGACACACAGACACGCACAGAAGCACACACACACACACAAATCTACTCCTATGTTAATTGGGATAAATATTTTTTAAAATCACCTTCTCACTCATTTTCCTCCTCTATATACTTCATTTTATTCTCTATATTATTCATTTTTGATCTTAGTGGGTAGATTGTATTTATATGTAAATTTATATATGTGGATTCAAAATAACATTCCATTTTAGAATGTCATGTGGAAAATACAACATAAAATTAATAATACTATAATTTTGATTCCAAAATACATATGAAAGAAAATAATAACGAATTCATGGCCAATAGGGCCCAAAATTGATATAACATAATGCAATCTCAACTAATATAATTATTGATTAAATTATGTGCCCTAAAAAATATTCTTGTTTATTCAAAGGGTACCTTAATTTCCCCTCACAAAGCTTCTACAACACATAAAAATAAGCTTCATGCATGGAAATTAAATAAAAGGTACATATGCATACAACTATGTGCATGCACATGCACGCGCGCATGCACACACACACACACACACACGCACGCACACACACACACACACACACACACACACACACACACACACACACACACACACACACACACACACACACACACACACACACACACACACACACACACACACACACACACACACACGCACACACACACGCACACGCACACGCACACGCACGCACGCGCGCGCGCGCGCGTCGGCGGGCACACACGCACACACACACGCTTGCGCACACACGCGTGCGCACACACACACACACACACGCACGCACGCACGCACGCACACACACACACACACACACACACACACACACACACACACACACACACACACACACACACACACACACACACACACACACACACACACACACACAAATCTACTCCTATGTTAATTGGGATAAATATTTTTTAAAATCACCTTCTCACTCATTTTCCTCCTCTATATACTTCATTTTATTCTCTATATTATTCATTTTTGATCTTAGTGGGTAGATTGTATTTATATGTAAATTTATATATGTGGATTCAAAATAACATTCCATTTTAGAATGTCATGTGGAAAATACAACATAAAATTAATAATACTATAATTTTGATTCCAAAATACATATGAAAGAAAATAATAACGAATTCATGGCCAATAGGGCCCAAAATTTTGATGTTTTCAAATTATATAGATACTAATGTCAATTGGGCCAAATTTTGTAGTGGGAGGATTTTGACAAGTTAATAAAGAACTTGGAATATTTTGAGATGATTAAAAAATGGCTAAAATTTAAAATACATTTTTTTTCAAAATATTCAACATTCCTAAAATATCCCAAGGATTATTAGACAATTTACTAAGAGGTTTTTTTTTTCAAATGATATAATAAATGTATTAGAATATGCATTAAGATGTTATTTTATAGGAATGTTGCGATATATATATAGGTTATTTTAGAGGAATTAAAAGATTCATCATCATCAAAACATATATAATTTATGCATTCACATGATTTATTAAATTGAATTTTATTTTGAAAACATTATACATTTTTTTGAATTTGCTTTTCTTTTCAAGCCTAATTAGATATAACAAGAGGTTTTTTGACAATATGGAGTATTTTTTACTAATTTTAGTGCTTCTTATAATTCAAATATCAAATCTAATCAATTTTTAAAAATAAATTAGAACCAAGAATGGACAAATATTCATCTCAAACTAAATTCTCTATTGACTCTAAGATCCTCATATCATATCAACCAATCTTATTAAATGTAAACTTAGATATAATAATTCATACATCTTGTATCATAATCTAATGATTTTAATGTATGATACACAATGAGGCTATGAGAGAAGAATCATGTGATTATAAGGGTAATGGATCCTTGCTAATTTTTATAGATTGTTATTTATCAAAAAAATAAGGAGAGTAATCCTTTATGGTTTGGAAGGGTAATGAATCCTAACTAATTTATCCCAACTAAAATATGACCATTCAAATTTTAGATTGACAAATCATGTTAATATGTTGGATAAATGATTAATTGATAAAAGCTATTCAATGCATGCAAGTATTCATGATGTTTTGGATATATATGATAAGAAAATAGGACACTAGCCTCACATTTTTTAGTTAAATACCTTACAATATATCATTAAAAATCATTTATAAGTGACAATAATTATAGAGAATAATAGTTTCAAGAGTAATTAATCATATGCTTGGTAGATAATTTTATTTTTTTAGATGTGGCATTTTAACATCTAGTTTGTGTTATGATGAAAAAAGATATAACATGTAGAAATTGTGGAGAGTGTCATCTAGTGTGTTATGTGGCATCAATATGATAAAAATTCTATATGGATTGCAAAGTCTCTACACAAAACTATGGAGACACATGGTATAACAGAAAGTAAGTCTCACATGCAGAGATTTTTTTTCAATTTTAAAGTGGTGTGTGATGTTATAGGGACTACAACTCATGTGTGGTGATTTATGGAATTATATAAGTTGTGAATGCTTTAATTTAAGTTGGTGTAGGTTTCATGAGATGTGAGTGTTACATTATGAAATTGTAAAAGACAGTAAATTTCATGAGTACTACATTTTTCTTGTGCAAAAATTCAAAATTTGTTAGAGACTTGAAATGTATGTTGCATAATACTATATAAATTATGAGTTTTGTGTAGAATTGTGCATGTACACATTATTTCGTTAGTGTTTTTCACCAATTTTGGGTGATCCAATCAAACTTTGTGAATAAGGAGATGCCACAAGTGTTATAATGATGTTGTATAGGTGGGTATTCCAATAAACATGTACATGTCCTTATAATCATGTGTTAGCTCAAAGACTATAAATTAATTAAAGAATAAAAAATGAATGTTGATTGTTATGCTATTGATTGAGGATGATCTAATCAGATGGTGTGATCCAACTTTTAATGTGTATAAATTTTTTGGGTATGTTTCAATGGTGGACCATAATACATTTTTGGAAATCCTGGGTTGTGATCTATAAGTTCACTTGGATAAATTGTAATTTTAATGAATTTTAAACTCCAAAAATACTTTGGGGTTTTAAAATTTTTCATTAAAGTTTTTGTTGCATCTTTATTCCTCATTAAGAAAACTTATTTGATTATATGTGGATATTTATAGTTAGCAATTTGATTTAGTTATTTTTAGCTAACCTATAAGTTATATGCTTTTATGAAAAAATTAATATTGATTAGATTACATGATTTATTTTCTATTATTTATCTTTAGTTTATATTCTTACATTATGATCATGATGAGTTGTTATTTCATCTATATTTTATGATGTATATATGACATGATGTTATGGCATAATTACCTACTTGTTATGATTTTGACATAGGATAAACTCATCCCTCAGAGCATAATATAAGGAGATCATCATTGAAGAGGGTGATGTAGATGGTAATGATGGGGGATGATAGAGGAATGGATAGAACCCTACACACACCACATTAGCCAATACATGTTATATACATAGTTTGAATGATTGCATTAGTATGTTCTTTATGTTTTTACATACTAGTTGTATGTTAGTTCTAAGTTATGCATTGTGGATATTATGAATAGGGTAAAAGGATTAATGTTATAGTTTGATTATGTTTTTAATTGATTTAATTAATGTCTGATTTACCATTTTGGATTAAAAGAATATAATAGGTTTTATATGTATTAGTTTGGATACTAATAAAACCCTATTGATGTTAGCATAGCTAAGTCAATAATTAATAAAGACACGGTATTTTATTTTACTTAGATAATAAAATAAATAAAAACAAATAAAATAATGGTAAGGTATAAAATAATGATTTTTAGTTTGGAATAAGGTAAATTAGGAAAAGAAAGTAGAAAAATAAAGGAAAATTAGGGAATTAAAATATATAAAAAAATTAGATGGATTATATTCTTAAAAAAACATGATTTATGGAAATAAAAAGGAAAACAAGAAAAAAAAATGAGAAGAGAGGAGCACAACTAAGGAGAAAGGAGGAAAGGGTAGTGCCTCATGGAGGAGGAGGAGGAGGAGGAAAGAAGAGGGGAAGAGGAGGAACTTGTCTAGATCATGTCTTTCCTAGGTAGGTGGTGTTATTAAATTTCCATGTGCTTAAAATTTAATTCAAATAAATACCTATAAGAGGTAGGCACCATTAATTCTATAATATTCTTTTACATTCCTTATAGTAAGAGGTAGGCACCATTAAGTCCTTCCTATAGTCATTATGTAAAATGGCAATGTATAGATTAGAATAAAATTATTAAACCAAATGTACCAACCACTTATGTCTTATTAATTTGATACAAGATATTTGAGGATATAACTAAATAATTTTATAAGGAGCACCATATAAAATAATAACAATATGTCTTTAACTCAGCAATTTACTCACTCAGCAATATGTATAGTGATCATGTTTTAACTTAGTGGTCTATATGTAAGGGAATGAGTGAATCATATGGATTGATATCATACTATGGTGTTTCAACTTTGAATTGTTATCATTGATTAAATATTAATCATACACTATAAAACAAATAAGATGGTCACTACATATAGATTTATTATTAAATCACTACATATAGAGATATTAGTAAACCACTACATATATTATTAATAGTTTCATGTATAACAATGTATAAGTATCATTGTCTAATATTACCATTATAATAGATATATGTATGTATGTATGTATGTATGTATTTATAGAAACAAATTATATTTTAGGGTACACTAAAAATTATATATAGTGACTAGGTTTATTACTAGTGTTTTATATAAGTAATATACATAGCAATCCATGTTATAAATATATTCATACATTTTTTAATGTATAGTAAATGAATATACATATCACTTCAATATAGGTAATACTCTACGAATATATATAGATGTGTTTCTATTATCATTTATTAGAATATCATAAACTATGTCTATGTGAATATCATTTACTAGATTATACATAGTAGTGATTATGTTATCAAATAGTTGGTATGCACTTGGAAGGTATACTTGATGATCTAGATAATATTAATAATACTTTTCATGAATCCTTTTACCTTATTGAAATTTCCCACCCTATATTGATGTTTGATAGGAAAATATAGGGTGAAATCTTTTTAAAATCTAACTCAAAAAAATAGAAGTGTGGGTTGTGTAAGAAAATATAG